>JAPFBL010000826.1:0-50000 GCA_026182355.1 Hermatobates lingyangjiaoensis
TAACTTTTAACCTTCTACGGACTAGTGTTCATTTATTTTTTTAAAAAAAAACATGCCAGGACTGAATATACCCTTTTTGATTTAGACTTCGATTACAATTTCAATCATCATTATTATTTTTTTTTTAATTTGTTATAAATCTTGTATTTTAACGAGCTATTGTAAGCAGTTATTGTGTGGTATTTACTTACGATTATAATGAGAAAAGACCACCTCTAACCACCTTCTAATTATAGTGTCTCTTAACTCCCTAATTACTTAAGGGGGTAGCATTAATGAGGCGAGGCAGATGTATCTGATGATGAACACTAAGAGTTCGAAACGCGCTGTATAGTGGTATCCTTGTATGCGAAGATATAATATATCTTTTCTCACTAATCCTTTTGGCAACACTAAGTTAAAACTGATACATTTCTGAAAAAAATATATAATTAATTTTTTGCTTTTATGCATATATATGTATGGAACCAATTAAATGTAACAATTCTACGAACTAAAACAACTGGATTCACAAAAAGAAGACACATAAAACAAATCACAGAGACTCGCAACTATATTTCGATTGCTACGTCGTCAGGAAACGCCGAAGACATATATATATATATATATATATATATATATATATATATATTAGTGTATTTCGGCAGCAAGTCCTCTTTCAAGCATGTATTATTGCTAGTTTGCTTTGGCAATTATCACCTGCACAAAAGAAAATTGTAAGAAAAATAGCTAAGCTATAAGTAGGAAAATGTGAATGCAGAATCTGCTATCAAATTCAATAATATATATATATATATATATATATATATATATATATACGTTTCACGGCGAATCACAAACACAGAACTAAGGAACAAACACATCTCTAATTTTCGGTTGAACCATCATCATATTTAGAGAATAACCGTCAACCGAAAATTAGAGACAGTAAGTGTGTTTGTTCCTTAGTTCAGTGTTTGTGATTCATCGTGAAACGTTTGTTGTCCTTTTGGACAACAAACCGTTTTCCTGTTTAGAATATATATATATATATATATATATTCCGATGCATTCTATGTTGTGATGGATGGTTATGGAACAAAGTGTTGACTAATCAAACATAAACATAAATTAATAAGGTTGAGTGTAGGCCATTCCAGATTTTTTATCATAGTTTTTATTGTTGTTTGAATTGAATATATTATAGGTAAGGCAATACGGCGTCTGTCGGGATAGCTAATATATCAATAATTAAATACCAAATTAGCATGACTTGTAATTTAGCTAAAGTTAAGTTGACATTCATTGGTTGTTATTTGCCGGGTCAGCTAGTAAATGATTAATACTACTGCAGTTATTCAATAGTTAAATATAAAAAAATTGTATAAACATAGATTACTCGACTACAACATAAGTAAACAACATAGATTACAGAGCCATAATACAATAGGACTGTTTAAAACATGCTTCAAGCATATACACTCTTTATAAGCAAGTTCATTATCACCCCACTCGGACTTTGTAGCTGGGAAATTCACTGGCTATAACTGGTTATAACTCACTCTTGAATAGCCTCCCCCATCCAGTAACTACTTGACGCCTAAGCATCCCTGCTTTAGAGATAATAAATAATGCCACAACTCGTAAAAAACAACTACTTTCATTACAGCTTTAATCCTATAAAACACTTCAATTAGCAAAAATCCAAAAAACTGAAACTGCTAACTTTTTTTTAAATGAAAAGCTCACATGTTACTGGATTGTTTTTTTATTTTCTTTTTCATTTCATGTAATGCAGTTAGCTTTCTCTCATTTTTACAGTTTTTAGGTGATATTTTAAATATTAGTGAATACAGATTAAATACGAGGCTTATTTTCTTCATATAATTTTATATATATATACACACACAAGAGTCACCGCCCTGCCTTCCTGCGGGACTCTTCGCTCTTCGCTCTTCACACCTCCTGATGACGACGATGGTCGAAATATCGATGTGAGTTATGTCTGTGTCTTTCTGTGTGTTTCCTTCGTAATAATTTGAAAATGCAGCGCAAAACATGACCGTCTTTTACATTTACCAACTGTTATACAACTGGTATGTACTAATTTATAAAACAAAAGATAAATTTGTGTTATAAAAAAAGTGTTATTTTTGTTTCAGGTAAATAAAGTTGAAGAATACGTATAAAACCTTATGAGCAGCAATAGAACTGTAAGTACATAAATCAGTTATTCAGGTATGAAAACGACAAACAGTAAAATAATTGACTAGGTATGCAAACATTTATTGTGTGGTATTCACTCATGAATAGAATAAGGAGGAGAAACACTAAGTCTATAACCAAAGATTTTATACAACGTGGACGTATTTCAAACATTAGTGTTCATCATCAGGTTGCATCTATAAGTTATACATCTACCTCTACTGAGAGGCAGATATATATATATATATATACATTAACGCATAGGAAAGTAGAGAGAAAGTCACTACAAAACTGAATTCGTAATCAATAACGAAGTAGGAAGTACTAGGCATGAGAAGCGGACTGCAACTGTATAATACTATATATATATATATATATATATATCAGATGGAATTTACGGCCTATTGTCTTTTTAATTAATTTTTTTGATAACTTTTCCAAAGCCCTTAATAGTTTTTTAAATTCACGAGGAACTAGGAACATCAACTCACCATACGTTTGGTTTTCAATGATTATATTTCTTCCGACGTTTCGGTCGTCTTCGACCATCTTCAGGGAATAAACGTATATACAATATCTTAAAACCTATTGAACATTGTTTAAAAAACTTAATTATAACACTCAAAGTTCATAACTACTAAATCAAATATAAACATTTAAACTGGCCGGTTGGTATTTCCATTTCATGTCAGCAGGTATCTTTAAATTGTTCTACATTGTCAAATTCCCCGTTTGTTGTGACTGTCCCATGTGCAGCTTCAATAAGTTTGTAAAACTTACTGTTTGGTTATTTATATTGGGCCTCATTTATAATATACTGAGGGCCTCAATAATACTTAATCTGCCATGGTCTCTTTCTTGGTATAATATTTCAGTGTTGTTAGTAAGCATATCCCTGGTCAGCTTCACTTTGTGTAACCTTTGTGTGTGATCTTTAGGTCCTCCTGCAGCTAGGTGCATTGTAAGGCGTCTGGATAAGGTTGTGCTTGTTGCCCCAATGTATGTAGAGTTTAGGAGTTCACAGTCTCCTATTTTGCAGTGATATCTATATACTACATTGGTGGGCTGTAATTGTGGTATCACACTGATGTTATTCTTTAATATTAAAAAAGTTATCCTTAAATTTTTGTAATATATGCTAATTTTCAGTCTATCTTGAGGATTTACACATGAGGTGTTGTCCTTGATAATTTCCTTCAATATCCGTTCATCTGTTTTGTATGCCTTTATATATATATATAAAGTAGTTTAAGAACCTGACGATGACCCACGGGGTCGAAAGCTTGTCATATTAGTTTAGTTTAGTGTAGTAGTTAATTAAATATAGTTGTTCCCGGTGAAGTGTTTTTTAGTGTTCCTTCTGAATGTCTTATGCTAGCTTGCTTTGGCAATTATCACCAGCACAAAATAAGACGTGCGAAAAATAGAAGCTGTAAGTAGAGAAATCGTGAATGAAGAATCTGCTATAAAATTCACGGGCAACGAGAGTTTGATTTTTTATCCTGGAAAATTGACCGAACCCCGATTAGAGAACACACCTAATTAATTATATATATAAATATATATTTATATATATATATTTTTTAAAAAATAAAAACCACAATAAGAAATGGGAAAACAAGACAAGATCTTTCAACCGTAACAAGCGGTCTTCGTCAGAGTCAAAAACCCAACTGAACACTAGATGCAGAAAACATCTGGTGAGTTTTCACTCATCACATTTTCACATCCTCACCAGATGTTTTATGCATCTAGTGTTCAGTTGGGTTTTTGACTCTGACGAAGACCGCTTGTTACGGTTGAAAGATCTTAGTCTTGTTTTCCCATTTCTTATTGTGGTTTGATCATTGATTGTTGTTTCACGTGTTTATGTGAAATCTTTTTATCGATATATATATATATATATATATGCTTATTATTTGTTGGTAATATGCTTTAAATGGAGTAAACATACAAGGCATGTCTAATCAAGCATTAAATAATAAATCCATATTGTATAATGAGTTTAGAACTGATTGACCTCAAAAAATGATGTATCTCCCTGGATCAAGCTGAAATGCAAAACTGCGCTGTATCTACATCAATTCAGATTGCTTTACAGATAATTTCAACTTTCCACTCCACTAAACTTATCTATTGGAGTTAAAATCAAACTTCATTCCTTTTTAAATTAGACTCGAAAAAATGATTTTTCACATTTACCCAAAGTAATATCGCTTTATTGACTCCAGAATTTGAATATTCTAGAAATTTGTTAAAAATGACAATAATCATGTGCTTCCATGGAGATTTAAACATTTTTTGTGTCTTTCTGTTTACATATTTATTTGTTTTTGAATATGAATTTAACAAAAAAATTATATATATTATGAAACCATTGTTTATTTTATTTATAAAAAAGTTTTATTTCTTACTCATGCTATTTGTTATAGTGTAACAAAGATAAGTAAAGTTATTTAAATATAAGGGGGAATTTAATTAAAAAAGTTTTCACACAAAAGAGCTTCCGTGGTGCACAAGTGCACTCGGGCGCACCTGAGTCTCTTCCGTAGTGCACCAGTGAACCCGGGAGCACTGTTTGAGAAGCCCTGAACTCCGAAAATTTGAGTCTGTAAGTGTGTTTCCTTACTCTGTGTGTTACTCTTCTTGAATTTTAAACTCGTATATAGCGTATATATCGTATATATATATATATATAGAAAATTGTCACAATAACACGTGATATAAATATTCAGGTAACTCACCACAAATTAAAGAAGATAGTCGCTCTAAGGCCTTTTGTTTTCACGTCGTCAGAGAGCAAGTGAATACAAGTTGTAAGCAGGTTATGAATTTTGATTTAAAGAAGGATTAAGATTGGCATCATTGACAGTATTTTTCCCTATAACTATAAATCAAGACTATTTCAACAGTTATAGGGAAAAATACTGTCAATGATGCCAATCTTACTCCTTCTTTAAATCAAAATTCATAACCTGCTTACAACTTGTATTCACTTGCTCTCTGACGACGTGAAAACGAAAGGCCTTAGAGCGACTATCTTCTTTAATTTGTGGTGAGTTACCTGAAATATATATATATATATATTATATATAATTCAAGATATATATTTATATATAAATTATATAGGTACTTATATATTTATATATATGCAGAAAAATCACAATAAATAAACACGTGATACAATCAATGAAGTTTAAAACCACAATGAAAAAGGAAAACAATAGAAATAAATGTTGTGAGACCTTCCAATTTATGTCATAAGAGAAAATGAACCATTTTCATTTTTTCACTGTTCACCTTTGTATTTTTTTATCTTATAAATTCATATTGAAACTTGAACTCCCAGCCGTTTTGTTACCTTCCTTCTCTATGACTTTTATGTTACATTCTTTAGTTTTTACTTTCTGATGATTCTCCTGTTCCTAAATGTAGCCTGGATGAACAGGATCTTAAAGATAGTAGTAGAATCAACGCGAGGATAAGTTACTTGCACTGTTAATTCATGTACTTTAAATTAAAATGAATAAGAACAAAAAAGAACAGAGAAAAAAAACAAGATTGAAGTCTTGTGTGTAACTGGCGATAGCAGGGAGGGCACAAAGTAGGGTAGTTAATTACATCCTGACTCGACAAAGAGATCCAATTAGAGAAGAGAGAGTACGTAAAAGACGTATTCCCCAAGGGATCAGTCCAACCGAATC
The DNA here is from genome assembly GCA_026182355.1 of Hermatobates lingyangjiaoensis. Lineage (NCBI taxonomy): Eukaryota > Metazoa > Arthropoda > Insecta > Hemiptera > Hermatobatidae > Hermatobates > Hermatobates lingyangjiaoensis. The sequence goes on from JAPFBL010000826.1 coordinate 5,889, forward strand.
TTCTAACGTTATTCAGAGAAATAAAAACCAAACAAATATACAAAAAAAAAAAACCTTTTCAAATCGTAGAAAGTAAGGATAATAAGATTTTCTTTTTAATCTGATATAGAAAAGCCAAGAACTTGAACATTAGTTTTTGTTTTGATTATATAGCAACAAATCAAAGGTATTGGATATTTAACATTAGCAGCACTCCTGTCAAGTTTCTAATGTACTACTGGTGTAATCTGTCATAGTATGGTATTTACTCATACTGTGGTATTTCATATTTATAATCCTCCAACACTTTTCACTTTTTTTTGATGGAGACGTAATTTTTGAAATCTCCCTATGAAGTTTGTTTGTTTGTTTTCCAACTGCCTCGCATTTATAAGGCTTGTATCTTTTAGTGCTATGGGTACTATAAGGAGGTCATTCGTTCAACTATGATATATGGAACTGCACGAACAAGAACTGCATCCAAGTTGTACAGAATAAATGTGCCTGTCTTGTAGCTAGTGTTCCATGGTATGCTAGAAATGTCGATATTCAGCATGATTTGAGTGGGAATCAATTGATTGCTACATTAGTCGACTTGGCAACAATGAAGACAAAAAACTGCCCACCCATCCAAATCTAAATTGTTCGGGACCTGAATCCAATCAAACAACCCTTCCCAATCCCATGACTCCTAATAGCTCCCTTCCTGAACTAAATATGACGACCTAATGACTTATAAATAATATAGTACTCAGATAATGCAAAGCTGCAAGACCATACGACCACGAATACGACTCCTTTCCCTGACAGACTAACGTCCCCAGTATTGACAATGCCTACTGACCAAAACAAAAAAAAAGCAGGATGATAATTTAGCAGTAGTGGGCCTCTGGTCCGAAACTGCTAATTACGACGTGCACTGTCGTGCGTGGAAGTCTTCGTTGGTCGTTGGTATGGGGATAAATTGTGGCTCATTTATTATTTGACACCCATTTTAGTAAAGGGCGGGGCACAATACCTGTTATTTTTGTCTTATTTTGTTTTGAAATTCTCATGTTTGATGATATACATTTTTTTTTATATGACGATATTTTTGTATGAACAAAAAATTTGTTATTCTGAAGTAAAATAGTATAAAACTGTTTTATATTTAGTTTGTATACAAGCAAAAAGTGTATATGAGTGATTGAGATGGCTACACATGTAGAAAAAAAAGTGTACGTGTATATATGTATGTTCATGAGTGAGAAAGTACCGCCGTACATTTACAAGAAGTGCCTATGCATATGGTATATTTTAAGAGAGAGAGAGAGAGAGAGAGAGAGAGAGAGAGAGAGAGAGAGAGAGAGAGAGAGAGAGAGAGCGAGCGAGAGAGAGAGAGAGAGAGAGAGAGTGAGAGCAAGGAGAAGGAGAGATAGAGAAAGAAGGCAATAAAGAGAGAGCAAGGAGAAGGAGAGATAGAGAAAGAAGGCAAGAAAGAGAGAGCAAGGAGAAGGATTGATAGAGAAAGAAAGAGAGAGAAAATCATATACATTTAATAATACACAGACACTAGCAAAGCGCAACAATCTCTTAATTTATCATAACACTATTAGTATTACATATACACTATTGGACAGTTATAATCAATTAGAACTGATTTCTAATTTTTTTTTAAATAACTAATAATTTTGAAAGGAATAATAAATAAAGACATAACTAAGACAGATTTGCTGGAAGGAAAGTTATATTGATTTTCAGGATTATGGACGAAGTTGACTGTTGGCGGGAGGGGGTGGTGGGTTGGACTTAAAGTCAAGAAACTTGCAAATGCAAACTTCAAAACTTTCCTCCCCTTTAACCTTTCAAGACTTAAGACCACAATTGAAAGGAGTTATCAATATATTCTTAGAATTTCTTCCCAATTAGTCATCTTTTTTTTTTTTAATTATTTTTTTTTTCAAAACCATCATCATCATCATCATTATAAACTGTCTGCTGAGTAAGTTTATTCTTTTTTTTTTTTTTTTATTTGTATAATTCTAAATTGTTTATTTTCAAGTGTAAGAATTAATTAGTGATTTTATGTTTTGTAAGGTGATATGTTATAATAGAGTCACACTATGAACTGTGATAGTTGTGAAGCGATTCTGTCGATGCAGTGGCAGTTCCACAAAGGAACTCACGTGGGCCCTTTGCGATACCACATAATGAAGATTGATTATTCTACATTTTGAGGGGGGAGGGGGAGTTCTAAACTTTGCCTAAATCAAGTTTATATAGAGTAGAGAATCTTGAACGAGTACCTGAAATCGTACAGGCTTTGGATCAACAGCTTCATGTCCTCTTCAAGGGATGACTTGTTCAAATTTATTCACCTCTCTAGTGAATAAATCGAAGAGCTAGAGTGGGGATTGAACCGCGGACCTACCAGATCACAGGCGAGCAATTGAACCACTGGGTTTTCCTGGCAGCCCTGTTCTCATTAATTTCGACTGAACAAGCTTATTGGATTAGTTAGTTTAATAGTTAATTAGATACATATATTCACAGTCGAGTGTTTTTAGAGTGTAACCGCAAACAATAAGAAATGGGAAAACAAGACTAAGATCTTTCAACCGTAACAAGCGGTCTTCGTCAGAGTCAAAAACCCAACTGAAACACCAGATGTTTTCTGCATCTAGTGTTTCAGTTGGGTTTTTGACTCTGACGAAGACTGCTTGTTACGGTTAAAATTAGTCTTGTTTTCCCATTTCTTATTGTGGTTTGATCATTTATATATATATATATATATAATATATATAAAAAAAGTCTTCTTTTAAACAAGTGTTGTTAAAAAGCACAGCGGCTTCAGCATTAATAATCTTCTAAGATGTTCTATTTGCCTTATTATTTTCTTGTAATTCACTGGTAGATCAAAAATTAAACTACCTTATTCCATAACAAGAATAGGAAAACAATCTTGAAGAAAACTAATGAACATTCGATATATTTGAGACTACACAAACACAAACTGGGTTAAAAAACTAAATGGAAACAAGCTTTCGGCCACATTGGCCATCATCAGGTAAACAGTAAACAATAAAACGAAACAATTAAAACATAAACCAAAAATTAACAACAAAATAAATTAGCGCAGTTCAAATAGTGGCAGCGTTTAACTGTTAAAGTAGCGCGACATGCGCGCACCCACGCGTTAGACAGTTAAATCACCCCAATACTTCTCGCCTTCGACAGGTCACAACATGGGAGAGTTCCGAACAAATTTTATTTTAGGTTCGAAGGTCCTAGAACTCGGGATGACGAACATGTCACTGATTTGAGAGTTCAGCGCGGGGCACAAATCTTTGATTAATAAAACCTCTAATATATAATATATATATATATATATATATATATATATATATTTTTTATTAAAAATTATGCCAATTTAACTTTTGTTCTTTTCCGAGTTAATTTTTTCAAGTTTTCTCACTATGGATTTCCACCTTTCTGGTAAAAAATAAAGTAATTCACAAAAGATTATTCTTGACTTCCATTTTATTAACTAACAAGTTTTAACTATAACAAACAAATTAACCTTACATACAAATTACATACGACGTTTCGGTCAGCTCTGACCATCTTCAGGCACTAATAACAATTCATAACGAACTCAAATAAAAAATAAGAACTATCTAAATTATTAACACAATTATTAACATCCTAACAGAATAAGAAATATCTACATGAATTGAGTGGGAGGTTTACAGGTTATAACGGTCCTCAGGGTTGCTATTAATTAAAAGTACTAACGAATTTGAAAATAATCAGGGATTGAACTTAATATTATCCTACGTTCCTGCATGCAGTTTTAATATTCTTGAGAAGCTCGTGGTCTGGTTGTTCAGGTTCGGCTTCTTTTCTCTTATGCACAGCACTTCCAGAATGTGTAGTCTTCTCAGGTCATTTTCTTGATAAAGTAATGTGATATTTTTATTCAATTCTTCCCTGGTTAGCTTGAGGCTATGGGTGCTCTGCGTATGTTCTTTCGGGGCACCTGCAGTCAGGTGCATTGTTAATCTCCTGGATAATGTTGTTGCTGTAGAACCAATGTAGCATGATTTAAGGAACTCACAGTTTCCTATGGTACAATTGTATTGGTATACCACATTGGTCTTTTGCAAGAGTGTTTTTGCAGTGTTTTTGCATATATATATATATATAATATATAATATGAGTTGACTGTCGTCCTCCGTCAATTCACTTCTTCTACCTGAGGACGACCGCCATTACGATCGAAATTTGAAAAGTGAGTCTTTGTTGTGTTAATCTGTTTATGTGTCACATGTCTTATTTGTAATTATATTATATATATATATAAATTAGAATATTGAAAATAACACACAGAGAAGAAATCACTGAAACTCACCAGTATATTTTGATGTCCTCATCATCAGGAATAGATGTGAATCGCTCCAAAGGTTTTAAATGAAAAAAGTTTTAAATAAAAACCGAAACGTTGGCAATGAAAGTTTAATTTGAACCTGAAGAACTAACTGACCGAGTTCTAATACTTTAGTTTTGTTTTCATTCCATGGTCGATACTTTTGTCAAAGTTTTATATATATATATATATTATATATATATATATATTTAAAGAACTGTTTAAAAGATGTCTGTTTCCACTTGATTTAATTTTGTCTTATATTTTTCCAAATTACGAAATTTTTTCTTCAACTCAGAACTCAACTTAAAATAATTACATATTCTATTTTTACTTTCGAGTACTCTTCAGCAAAACACACAATTAATTACAACTACTACCCTTTCTAGGAGGCTGACGATGCATCTGGTTTCAGGAGCCCCCAAAGAACACTTCCAAAAGATTCATAAAACAAAAATTTCGAGGGAAAGCTATGGTGAATAATACTAGAATTATAGCAAAAGAAAAGGACGGAAGAAGACTCAGGATATTAGAAGCGCTGTTCATACTAGAAAAAGCTCCTAGCATGAACGATCAAAAAGGTAATTTTGCCAACCAGTTGCGCTTGTTTGGAAACCTAGGGCTAGTTATGCCAACACTGACAACCCCTAACCTGTCTGTGTAACCTTCAGTTAACTTGTTCACTTATTGTTTTTGCAATGTAATTTAACTATTAGATTCATTTGTTAAGGTAATTGTAATTGATTGTGTGTTTTGCTGAAGATGGTGAACGTACACCGAAACATGTTCAATAATAAAATAAGAAATTATGGTGAATTAATTTTTAAGTTGAGTTCTGAGTTGAAGAAAAAATTTCGTAATTTGGAAAAATATAAGACAAAAAAAAATATAAGACAAAATTAAATCAAGTGGAAACAGACATCCAGTTTTTAAAAGCATGTATTGAAGAAGGACTGCTCCCAACTTTTACAAATATATATATATATATATATATGTAATATAAGATGTAATAATCAGTTATAGAGAAAGATAAGTTATAATGGACGTAGCTGGCATACACCATCGACACTGTATCCTTAAATAGTAAATGTGTAATTACTGCAATCAGAGTAATGTGAATGGTGTTCATAAATAAATGGTTTCATGTATTCATATATTTGTTATATTTCACGTATTCAAGTCTTTCATATATTTTTGTTATATTGTTTTGAATACTATAGTTAACATTTTGAAATGTAACTTTTGGCGAACATAGTAGAAGCCAGATAACTAAACAAGATTAAAACACTTATTTTGAAATGATTAGCTTTAACTGCCAATAAGGATTTTTTTTTTTTTTTGATATAGGAATTGTAAGCAAGAACCAGCAGTACTTTCATTGTTCCTTCAAGCTTGTTCAAAGTTTGTTGTGTTTGCCAAAAGGGATAGGAAGCAGAGATGTTTGTGTTGCTGTGTTAAAGAGGATAATCACAGTAGACAAGTAACTTGAACAATGAACATCTCACTAAAACAACTTCCTCTCTATTAATCCTGATAGCTATTAAGAAGTTCCTCAGCAAAACTTAATACATTCCCATAACTTTTTCACAATAATACTATACTGACAAAGATGTTGTAATTATTCCTATTAAAAAGATCCAACTACATAGCCTTTATCTTCTTTATCTTCTATTTCTTTTTCACTATGATTATAGTTTTATTAATTCTTTAATTCAATTTTGATTTCAATAGTTATAAACTTATTAGTTTTAACGTAGTGCAATCAGTTATTATATGGTATTACTCATTGTAGGGTAAAAATCTAATGAAATGGTCTCAACATATAAAAATTTCATGGTATAAACAACGCGTTTCGAACACGTAGTGTTCTTCCTCAGACATTAGCTAAAAAATACAATGTCATCAGGAGTTATCTATAGTACAAAGTAAATATAGTACAAAATAAAAATAAAATATTTATTCATTCTGAGGTAAAATGGATAAACCAACAAAAGTCTCCACACAAATGAAGTTTTATTCAACGCGTTTCGAACACTTTGTGTTCATGATCAGGAAGACACTATAATACAAATTATATCTAATTAGTTACAAAAATTAGAGTGAAATAATAAAATTCAATTAAGAGAATTAAAGACATACCCAAGGATGTGGTACTGACGGGTTGGTCCAGTGAACACAACTAGTAGGAAACAGATCCGTTGCCCCTTTTACCTCAGAATGAGTAAATACCACACAATTACGGATTGCACAACTAATGATTTAAAATGTTTATGCTATATTTACTTTGTATTATAGATAACTCTCTGATGACATTGTATTTTTTAGTTAATGCCTAAAGAAGAACACTACGTGTTCGAAACGCGTTCTTTATACGATTAAATTTTTATATGTGGGACCATTTCATTACCTTTTTACCCTACAAACTTATTAATGTTGGTCTCAAGTAAATATTGTTATAGCTTCTCATAAAATTAGAATTTAAATTTTAAAAATTTTAAATTTAAATTCTGCAAAATTCGAAATGGGATTTTTTAGGATTTGGTCCAAAGAATTAACTACTCGCGATTATAAGCCGACGTTTCGTCAACAATTGTTTCGTATTTTGAAGACTATCTTTTTTTCTTTTTGGAACTTGCCGACGTTTTTACCGAGTAATTTTTGGCGAAACGTCGTCTTACAAACAGGCCTAGTTAATTCTTTGGACCAAAATCCTCAACGTCTGAAGTAAACTTCTTGAAAATTTTTTTTTTTTTTTGATAAATCCTCAGAGTTTTAAAACAACAGCAAATATTGTTTTTTTTTTCAATAAAATGTAAAATTAAATCTGAAAGGTTGTGCGACCGATACAAGCCACAATGTTTAACGGATCAAAATGAAATTATACGTAAAAATATAGCATTCTGTGGAGGATGAGTTGAGATAATTTTTTTCAAAATTATATTCACCAAAGGGGCGGTAAAGTACATTTTCTGTTTTCAGATCCGTTAAACGAAACGGATCATTATTAAAAAAAATAACAATTTATAAAAAAATTCATGAAATTTTAATTACGGCAAAGAGCAATAAAGCTATAAAAACTGAATATGGATCCTGGACTGATGGTTAGTTGCTATACTTTGTCATATTTGTCTGCATTTATTTACAATTATTTACACTGACGTAGGCATTTTTTGAGTGAATTCTCTGGAATAAAATTAATATGTAGAGGTTTAGTGAAAAATGTTTAAATCACTTAATATGATATGTAAAAGAATAATATTCTTACATGTAAAAAAATCAACGCCAATGATCATACATTACTGATGCTTTCCATGGTATGATGAATTTGATTTTTTATTTGATTTTTGGTGGTTATATGCCGAAAGGCTTATGAACACATATAAAGTCAAAACAGGTATGATGGATTTGTCTACAAAATGCTCTAACCAATCTATATTTTGCAGAATTCGACATAATTTAATATAAAATTTAGATTGGTTATTAAATTGTGCAATATGAATATGCTAATATGGAATAAGTTCTGGTGTTGTGGTATGGATGGGAGAAGTGTGTGTTCTCAGAAGCGGAGAATTTACTATCTGATAAACGATGCAAAGATTCTTGATTTTTATTGAAATCAGATACTTATTTGTTTATGAAATAAAATATAATAAAATTATTATATTGAACATTAAATAAATGACATGTGGTATTTTTTAGGTGGCTGTTATTGATTTTGACTAAGGAAACTTAAATATAATTTTGAAATTTTATAAAATATAAACTTAAGTAATAATATCACGCTCTTTTCGGATTCCTTGCCATCTTCAGGAAAGGAGAAGTAGAAAAGGAAGAACAAATTTGGCTTTTATCTCTTTATCTTCCCTGTCTACCTTTCCTCCGAAAGTTGGCTACACTGTTTTAGTGCTTCAGTTCGAACGCCAAGTCAGTCGTTATCAGCCTTTGGAGCGATTCACTTCTTTTCCTGAAGACGAGGACATCGAAATATAGTAGTGAGTTCAGTGGTTTCCTTTCTATGTGTTCTTTTTTAAATTCTAGTTTATTCAGTTCGAAGAATCGTTTCTTCTAATTATATATATATATATATATATATATATTGAAAATCTACATAAGGTGTCTGGTTCTGATATCTGATTGGTTGATGCGGGACCAAATAAGCTTGACTACTGTTTATTTTCTGAGGGAGTGCGAGCCCTTATACTATTTGCTGTGTCGGCGGAGATGACTCCATGGAAGAGAAGAACCGCTGTACGTGACTTCGATAAGAGCTAGAAGCCTTCAACTTGAAAAATGAGTCAAGCTTATTTGGTCCCGCATCAACCAATCAGATATATATATAAATATATATATATATATATATATATATACTGTTGAAGCATATGGATGAATATGGAAGCATATTATATACTCTTGATATAGTAACAAGAACTCTATTCAGAAAACTTGAGAAACTTATTAAGAAGCAAGTTTCAGCAAAATATGGTCATATTTTTAACAATATATATATATGAATGATAGACTAATAAACCTCTCCCATTTAGACATTGATACTATGCCTAAATGGGATATTATATATTATATACCCAAGAAGTTTGACATTACGTTTACTTATAGTAAAGTTGAGTGTAGGTTACTCCAATTTTTTTTTATTTTTTTTTTTATATTAGTCTTGAATTGTTTTCTACTTATATAGATTATTTTGTATGGAAATGTTGGCAGGCCTGTTCTTAGACAGTGTATTAGATCAGTTTAGATAAAGATTTAGAAAGCACAGATGGAATTATTCAAAGTATATTGTATAGCGAGATAGGGAATACGTGACAATGGGAAAGGAAACCTTGTATATCAGATACAGTGGAGTACGTGTTCGATGGGTTCTCTTACGGTGACTCTATCACAGTCTCCCTGGAGTCTCTAAGATATTTCAGTCTTAACTGTATATTGAAACTTCGAAATGTCTTTTCTACGAGGATTAAATTCTCAAAAATTTACCAGTATATACATTAAATAAAAATTAATGTCTAAAACATAGTAAAAAAACAAACTCTTGAGTCTGCTGTCGCAACTTGACTCAAGAGGTTTGTATTATGTTGTCTCATTTGTTTATGTTGTCGTATGTTCCCATATCTAGTTATGTTGTGTTACTCATTGTAGGGTAAAAATCTAATGAAATGGTCTCCACATATAAAACTTTTAATGATATAAACAACGCGTTTCGAACACGTAGTGTTCTTCCTCAGGCATTAACTAAAAAATACAATGACACCAGAGAGTTATCTATTGTATCTATGACTGGTGTCATTGTATTTTTTAGTTAATGCTGAGGAAGAACACTACGTGTTCGAAACGCGTTTTTTATATCATTAAAAGTTTTATATGTGGAGACCATTTCATTAGATTTTTACCCTACAATGAGTAAATACCACATAATAACTGATTGCACTACATTAGAATGTTGTGTTACGTTCTCTTATTTGTTTATGTTGTCTTATGTTCTCTTGTTTGCTTATGTTGTTTTATGTTCTCTTCTTTGGTTATGTTGTCTTATCTTCCCTTATTTGTGTTTGTTGTTTTATGTTCTCTTATTTGTTATATTGTTTGAGAGATCCGGTAGCCATTTCATAAAAGTCAGTCATTTTCGTTTTCCACAAAATCATTTTCCACAATTATAGTTGATTGAAATACTATATGATGAGGCTCTCACAATGATGACAGGGCAATTGCAACAACACATAAAACACAGTACTTTTCGATTATTACTGTCTAAGGTAATAACATATTGAATTTAGTGAAATTTGTGTAAAATACTTCGAAAGTTTTTGTGTTCCAAGCTAATAAAGAAAACACTTATTCTTGAAATCTTCTACTCCACAGGTGTCAAACATACGGCCCGCGGGCCGGATCCGGCCCACCTGGGGGTTCGATCCGGCCCGAGGGATAAATAAATATGGAATTATATATATATATATTAGTTCAATATAGAAATAGAAACATAGAGAAATCAAAAGAACACACTTACAGTCTCTAATTTTCGGTTTGAACCATCTTCAGAAAAGGTAAGAGAGGGAAACCAAGGGCACTGGTTCAGAGACGGTTGGAGACTGTTTAACGAAAATTAGAGACTGTAAGTGTGTTCTTTTGATTTTCTATGTTTCTATTTCTATATTGAACTATATTTGTCCGTTTTGGATCGTATTTTCAACGAAAAAGTATATATATATATAAAATCATTTTATTCTAATGTCCTTAAAAACCTGCAGTTGTTATATTATCCACCAGTGTTTTAGAACGCGCTGTATTATCCACTTTTCCCTTTGTCCTCGTACCTTGACCAAAATGGAAATTTAGTGTGTCAAAAAAATGTGTCAAAATGGATAATAGTTGATACAGAATATCGGATTTTAATAAAGATTTTTATAATTGACTTATTTTTCTTTGCACTAATTATTAGTATCAGTGACTGATACAAAGATAAAGGTAGACTTACTGTTAGTTCTATGTAATTTTCTAATTAGCTTGCTGACCCGGCCCGCTTGAGGTCAAACTAAGCTGTATTCGGCCCCCAGGCCAAAATGAGTTTGACACCCCTGATCTACTCCAACTAACTCCAATAGTTGGCAATAAACTTACAACTGACTCCGACTATGGCTCCAAAACCCCCAATGTAAAAATATATTTCTTTTGGCTCTTACTCCACTGGTAATGAGTTTACTGCTGACTCCGACTACATTGAGAAACACTTATTCTTGAAAATCTTCTACTCCAACTAACTCCAATAGTTGGCAATAAACTTACAACTGACTCCGACTATGACTCCACAATTGTCATTCTTGGAAAAAAATCTTCATTCTACCTCTTACGTTTCTGACAATATGTTTTCTTTTATTAAACTGTCACTTTACCAGTATACAGGTTAAAACTTTTTTCTGCCTCCTATACTTATCTAATAATTTTACTAATACTGGGGAAAGAAATAAAAAAAAAAAAGCATTACTCTAATAACTAAGAAAATGTAAGAAAAGTTTTATGGACAGTGTGTAAAGTGAATACAAAAGAGAGAAGGCTTTTAAGTTTTGGGTTGTAAAAGATTTAACATGGAGCACGCTAGAGAGTTATTAGGTTTTGAGTAGATATAGTAAAACAAGAGGGTTGAGTGCATTGTAAAGTTTGTAGGCGATCTTGCATTAGGCTGATCATTAAAAAGGATAGAACTTAGTGCATGGATGTATCGAACCTACGAGCTTGAGTGAGATTATTGAACCTACGAGCATAGGTGGGCGTAGCAAACAAAGTACGAGTCGTGCTACAGGAGAGGTCATCATAAGCAGAATATATATCATGGTATTCAGTCTGGTATGAAAGAAAATGAAATGATAATTACTTGCGGGTAATTCTGAATAAGTGTGCGCAAGTCAGAACGAATTTTCACTGTGTCTCTCTAATACACACACACACAAACACTTTCATTCTTATTATATATATATATTGAAATCTACGTGAGGTGTCTGGTTCTGATATCTGATTGGTTGATGCGGGACCAAATAAGTGTCGGCGGAGATGACTCCATGGATGAGAAGAACCGCTGTACGTGACTTCGATGAGAGCTAGAAGCCTTCAACTGGAAAAATGAGTCAACCTTATTTGGTCCCGCATCAACCAATCAGATATATATATATATATAATTGTGTACTTAGGGAGCAGGCCTTCTTTAATAAGTCCTTAATAAGAAGACTGGAAAAAGTATCTAGAAAATATGAGAAGATAAAGATAGGCAAACAATGTAATGAAATATATATATATATATATATATATATAATATAGGTGTGTTCTCTAATCGGGGTTCGGTCAATTTTCCAGAATAAAAAATCAAACTCTCAACGGCAACGAGAGTTTGATTTTTTATTCTGGAAAATTGACCGAACCCCGATTAGAGAACACACCTATTCTATCATACGGTCGATATATTATTGAATCTGTTATATATATAATATATATATGTGGTTACTTGCCGTTGCGTCAACAGCGTGCTTGGTCTCCCATTCTCTTTTCTCCTGAAGACGGATTACGCGAAAATTTGAGTCTGTAAGTGTGTTTCCCTACTTTGTGTGTTGCTCTTTGTTAATCTCGAACTCGTATATATATAATTAAAGTTACAGCTAGAGAACACAAGAAAAAGGACTAAAACTCACGAATCTCGATAATTTCGGCGTCTTGCCGTCTTCAGGAGAGAAGAAGAAAATAAAAAGAAAATAAAAAGAAGAAGGAATGAAGGAACGGAGACGTAAATGCGTCCACTGGCCGATATAAACAATATATATATACCATGATAAACGAAAAACGGTCCGGAAGGACAGATAACACTTAACTGACAAATAAACTGACACATAAAAAAAGACTCACTTTTCAATATTTCGATCGCCATAACTCGAAATATTGAAAAGTGAGTCTTTTGTTATGTTTCAGTCTATGTGTCACTATTTATTTTAAGTATATATATATATACACATCAATGATCAAAACACAATAGGAAAACCCAACTCCTGGAGTTGGGTTTTTGACTCTGACGAAACCCGCTTGTTACGGTTGAAAGATCTTAGTCTTATTTTCCCATTTCTTATTGTGGTTTGATCATTGATTGTTATTCCACGTGTTTATGTGAAATCTTTTTATTATATATATATATATATATATATATATATATTCGTATATTTGGGGAACAGTCCTTCGCTTATATATGTGAAATTAAATTGTTTACCTATTTTTGTTGTGATCAGCTTTTTTGGATTTTTTTCCAAATCTCTTATTAGTCCTTTGAATTATCTAGGAACTAGGTATATTAATTCACCATACGACTTGCTGTCTATTTTGTAAACGTATTTATTATTTCCGACGTTTCGGTCTTCTTTGACCATCTACAGGGTGATTTGTTTTAACACATATCCATAATAGCTTGAAAACTATTTAATAATATTATCTAACACTTAATTGTAACAGTCAAATAACATGATAAAAATATAAAGTAAACATCAAAACTGGTAGGTTGCAATTCCTGTTTTATACCCGCAGGTGAGAGAAGGAGAATGAGAGAGGGAGAGAGAGAGAGAGAGAGATTAGAAGTAGAGAAGGAGAGAAGCTTCAGGAAGCTGTTGAGAGAGAGAGTGAGAGAGAATTGTTTGCACAAGCAGATAGGAGGTGTTTTTGTTTAAATCCAATCACGTGACCAGTTGATTAGCAGAGGGTGAAGTCATCGAAACGTCACTAATTTCGTTACTTACCTCACTGCCTTTGGCAAGCAAAAATAAACCTTTTTGGGGCAAAATCAAACACCTACTGAACAAAGCATGCCCCAAACAACGGACTTTCAACCTTGTCACCTCGCCATCAAAAGTAAATAGTCATGTTAGTCTATCTCATTAGCATCCCGCTTATATATATATATATATATTGAATAAAATAATATATTTTGTAAATGTTAGCGACTAAACTGTAAACCAGGTGTTCTTTAACTTCGAATGATTCCAGACCCTCAATGGATTGTCCAATATGGTACCATACCCCCTTCACTTGCGAACTAAATTTATATATATACACTTTAACACATAGAAAAGAACACAGAAAGACACTACAGAACTCACTTCGATATTTCGACATCCGTCGTCATCGGGAAGAAGTGCGGGACAAATACAGTTCAATGTACATAAAAAAATATAGAGAAATTAAAAACACACACTTACAGTCTCTAATTTTTGGTTGAACCGTCTTCAGGAGAGATAAGAAAGGGAAACCAAGCGCACTGGTACAGAGACGATTGGTTTTGAAAAAAACAGTGTTTCAATAATATGTCGCTTGGAACAGCACATGTAATGACAGTTAACGGTTGTTGTAATGTAACAGAACCCAGCCTTCAGTAAGTTCTTTTTTCAATTTGTTTATGATGTTTTTAAAGTAGAAATGACAAATGTCCATTGTTGATTGTTTTTTTGTTAGTTTATAGCCCTGAGGATGTCTTGAAATAAAGACGAAACGTTGGCAAAAAGGTGATTCCATATATTTACCCTGACCAAACTCCGAGAAAAAGAAAAAGTGTTTGTTATATATATATATATATATACACTTTTTTTCGTTGGAAATACGATCCAAAACGGACAAATATAGTTCAATATAAACAAAGAAACATAGAGAAATCAGAAGAACACACTTACAGTCTCTAATTTTCGGTTTGAACCGTCTTCAGGAGAGATAAGAGAGGGAAACCAACCGCACTGGATCAGAGACGGTTGGAGACCAACAGTGTTGCCGCATGCGCGCCCGTTCACAGAAAATAAGGTAGACAGGAATCAATTTATAATTAATTTATAATTTATAAAATAAAATAATGGAATATGAAAACAATAAATATATAAAAAAAATTTTATATATTTTTAAAATTTTAAATATATATATTTTAAATATATTATATATATTATATATATAATATAATATAATATATATATTATATATTAAATATATATTAAAATTTAAATATATTTTAAATATATTATTAATAAAATTTTATATAAATATATTTTTATATATTTATTGTTTTCATATTCCATTATTTTATTTTATAAATTATAAATTAATTATAAATTGATTCCTGTCTACCTTATTTTCTGTGAACGGGCGCGCATGCGGCAACACTGTTGGTCTCCAACCGTCTCTGATCCAGTGCGGTTGGTTTCCCTCTCTTATCTCTCCTGAAGACGGTTCAAACCGAAAATTAGAGACTGTAAGTGTGTTCTTCTGATTTCTCTATGTTTCTTTGTTTATATTGAACTATATATATATATATATATATATATATATAGTTGAAGGGCGGCGCTAGTCACGCTTTACACCATGTATATACGCTTTACACCATGTGTATATATACACCATATATATATATATATATATATATATATATATATATGTTAGTGTATGATGGCAGCATGTTCTTTGGAACATGTGTTCTTTTAAGCATGTGGTGTTGTATTTCACAGCTGTTTAGCGTTGACGACCTTCTCTCAGGTTGTTTCCAATTTCCCAGCAATTCTACGCTGGGCTGGTGGTAACTTCCACAATAAACTTGCCAGAGACATAAATCACGCGGACGAAGCAATAAAACTCACATTTTATTATATCAATATTTATAAAATATACTTAGCTAATTCATTTGGTTTTATGAAATTCCGATTTGCCTGAATTTAGCATCATTAAAAAAAAAAAAACGACTAAACCCGTATATCCATATTTTAAAGGAAAAAAGAACTATCAATTTTGCAATAATACATATATGCTTCATTAAACTGTTAATAATAAATATGTAAGGGTGCTCTGAGTATGTGTTTTTATTTAATTTTGAATTTTAATTAATACATTATATGCAAAAAAGTAATATATTTAATTGAGCATTAATGTAGTGATAAAAACTTTTACTTTTCAGTTGCAACCGTTCTCAGGAGTAGATGTTGCACTCTAGGCAGATTAATGTTGAAAATAAAAATATTTACATACAACAAAAGTTATCTCAAAAAATAATTAGTCCTCTAATTGAGCTTATATAACAAGGAGTTTTTTTTTTTAAAAAAAAATGGAATAATTAATCTTGTACTAGTTATTGAAATGAAATGAAAATTATAACTCCGTTAATGAATTAATGTGTTCTGAAAGGAAGGCGCGGTATGGTAAAACTTGGTCCTATTAAAGTTAGTTTGGAGAAGTAAGTTGAATTAGGGAAAACACTCAAGTTGTCTGAGTGTTTTGTCAAGTCATTGAATTCGCAACTTAATGACTTGAAGAGAAATGTTCTTCCAACAAATTATCTTTTGGCAACCAGTGCTTTTATTTTATATATATAAAAAATAAATGTGAAATATTTTTATAAATTTTTTTTTTGTTAAAGGTGTTTGTGAAGTGATTTCCTTTGTTATATGTTCTAGAAATACTTTCCTTTGAACACACATACGCACACACACACACACACACACACACACACACACATAACACACACACACACACTCACTCACACACTACTCTACACACTGACAGTAGCCAGAATAACCCAGTGGCTTACGTTCAAATCTCTAGACTCGGCGATCCGGGGTTCGATAACCACTCTGGCCAATGGTTTTTATTTAAAACCTTTTTCATAGGCAGAAGTATAATGTAATATAATACTTAGTTTATCTGTTACAAAATGTATACTTCTGCCTATGAAGAAGGTTTTAAATAAAAACCGAAACGTTGGCATTGAGAGTTTAATTTGAACCTGAAGAACTGACCGAGTCCCGATAAACTGTAGTTTTGTATATATATATATATATATATATATATATATATATATATATATATATATATATATATCCTTTAATAAATAGTAAAGAACACTGAAAGTCACTACAGAACCCACTTCGATATTTCAACATCCGTCCTCATCAGGAAGAAGTCGAAGTACTCGCGTTGAGAAGCAAACTGCTACGGCATATATATATATATATATATAATATATATATATATATATATATATATATATATATCGATATTTCGACCATCGTCGTCATCAGGAGGTGTGAAGAGCGAAGAGCGAAGAGTCCCGCAGGAAGACAGGGCGGCGACTCAGCCAAGAGCGAAGAGTCGCCGCCCTGTCTTCCTGCGGGACTCTTCGCTCTTCGCTCTTCACACCTCCTGATGACGACGATGGTCGAAATATCGATGTGAGTTTTGTCTGTGTCTTTCTGTGTGTTTCCTTCGTTTTGAATTTATTTTATTTAAAAAAGTCTGCTGGACCGTTTCTTTTAATTGTATATATATATATATATATATATATATATAAAATTCAATAATATATCAACCGTTGGATAGAATAGGTGTATAATGTAATCGGGATTCGGTCAATTTTCCAGGATCAAAATCAAACTCTCAATGCCGACGTTTCGGTTTTATTTAAAACCTTTTTCATAGGCCTACAAACAAAGGATGACAAGAAATCATATATAAACATCAACATATAACTAACATCAAAATGGAATATTACAGTTGTGAAAAAACAAAAATATATATACAAGTAGAAGTAATAGAAAAGCAATAAACATTTTTATGAACTTACAGAAGTCAGAATTTTTGAATTAGAAAAATGATGAAATTTACATTATATAAAATGAAGTAATTTTATATAATTTACATAATTTACATTATATAATGTAAATTTCATCATTTTTCTAATTCAAAAATCCTGACTTCTGTAAGTTCATAAAAATGTTTATTGCTTTTCTATTACTTCTACTTGTATATATATTTTTGTTTTTTCACAACTGTAATATTCCATTTTGATGTTAGTTATATGTTGATGTTTATATATGATTTCTTGTCATCCTTTGTTTGTAGGCCTATGAAAAAGGTTTTAAATAAAACCGAAACGTCGGCATTGAGAGTTTGATTTTGATCCTGGAAAATTGACCGAATCCCGATTACATTATACACCTATATATATATATATTGGTGTAAATCGGCAGCAAATCTTCTTGTATGCAAATATTGTTAAAAGTAGCAGCAGCTTCTGCTCTCACTTTTTTTGAGCTGGTGGCCTCGATCTTGCGGGCGATTCTTCTATCTTGTGGTTGGAGCTTCCACATCAATTGTCCAAGGGACATCAATTCATATGAATTGCTACTTTTAACAATATATATATATATATATATATATATATATATATCATACACATAAATGTGTGCCGTTTTTTAAAATAAACATCTCAATTATAAACTTGTTTAAGTGGTTTTCATTTTTTCTGGATTTTTTTGTTTTCATTTCATAAAGCTAATTGATCCTGTGATGAATAAACGAGTGAGGAAGGCTGTATGACAAGTACTTCTGTAGAAAATCGTTATTACTTAGTGAATGCATTAATGTAATTGGGTTTTTCAATCAATCCATAGAAGTGAATTGGTTCAACCTGTTTTAAGTCGAATTCAATAAGGTTAACTTGATTGGACATAACACAGACACCAAAACCAATGAAAGAACCTTGAAAAATAATCAAATTGCTTAGTATATCATAGATTCAAATTAAATTAAAAATATATTCTGTTTTCTTTTATCTTAAATAAATAATTGCAATCATGTTGACAATTTGATTTTATGTTCATTTATATTTGTCAGACTTTCATGTTTTAGAGAATATAAAATTAAAAATAGAATATTTTTATGGCAAATACAATGTTTTGTATGGATCTATCTTCTATATTACTAATTCATAATAGAACAAAGTTTCATAAAACAAGTTATATTGACAAAACTAAATTAACTTCAAAGAAACGACAAATTTAGCAAATATTTACAGGATTTAAAAAATCGTCTAGTATTGGATTTATATTATATATATAAAGATTTTAGATAAACACGTGAAATAACAATCAATAATCAAACCACAATAAGAAAATGGGAAAACAAGACTAAGATCTTTCAACAGTAACAAGCGGTCTTCGTCAGAGTCAAAAACCCAAAAAACATCACATACAAAAATCATCCCCCTCTCAAGGGGTTGACTAGAGTGGGAGGGAAGAGTGAAATTTAAAAGAGTGTAAAGTACAGGAAATGACAAATGTCCAGAGAGGGATGTTTGAGGAAACAAAACAGTACAGTAAGAAAGAGTAAAAAACTATCCGCTAGGTGTCAACCCTCTTAGAAGAGGCTACTGCCCTCGTAATGAAAGTATCAAATTTGAATAGACCGTTACTAATGTTTATAATATATATATTTATATATAAAGTTCGTAAGTTTGTTTGTTTGTTTGTTCACCCAGTTTCCGTGGAGATAGAGACCTGAAATTATTATAATCTTTACTTTTGTTATGATTGGCTTTGTTGTAGTTGTATTATATAATAACAAATCGTATTAGGGTGTCAGGGTAGCCCAGTGTCTTGCGTACTTGCCTCGACTTTCTACAATATTATTTAATAATATTTCTCATTATGGGGTTAGAGTAGCCTATAATATATAATAAACTATTACATTAGAGGTTAAAAATAATTAATTTTAGGAAAAATCTTGAACACGTCAGATAAATACGAATGTTCTAAGGCAATACGAGTATTATAAGGAAACATTCCTTTCATTAATGTTATTTTATGTTGGGTAAACAAATTAAATATTTCAATTTAAAAGTTTTGTTTCTTTTAAATATATTTGATTATGTATATAACATCAATTTATGTTTTATTTATATATGTAATAAAATATTTTTTTTACTTTTAAATGATTTTTATTTCGCTAAATATACTTGCTGTGTATATATCTTGAATCATGTTAAGAATACTATATCAAAAGCATGGGCCATATAAGAATCTGTTTCCGTGCCTTAATTAGAAGAAACAACAATTAAAATTATCCCTGTCAATCATGTTCTAATTTTTTAGTGACACAAAGGGTCACGGGTAGTCTAGTCAGTTAATATAATGGGTGATAAGGCATTTTGTTATTTCATTTCGGTTGGTAGTTTAGGTGTGAATTAGACAGAGAGAATAGATGAGTCACTGTCACTAAGTTGGCAAAGCAAACTGGTGTTTAATGTCACTTTGAGTGCTTCATAAGAAGCACATATTTGTCTCCGAGGATGGGGATCTACCCTCAGTGCGTAACCTCAATCATTATTTATTCTCCATTTAAAACAAATTTGTTATACTTCTTTATTTGTAATTTATTTAATATTTTTTTCTATTAACTTCTTAATATTTCATTTAACTTTTTTTTTTAAAAAAAAAAAGATTTATATATTATAGTTATTATTTATTTTATTATTCTTGTTTTTGCTTCTCTGTAAGTTGGCAACACTGATTGAGTACCTCTTAAATTAGACAAACTTCAGTCCTGGTTTTGTCTTTAGTACTACTTAAATCTTTTTAACTGATGATGATTTAGTCGAAATATAGTAGGTGAGTTTTTGTAATCTTGTGTTTGTGTTTTCTTTCTACTAATTTATTTTATTTATTTGGTCAAATTATTTCATCAAGCTAATTGAAATTATTCTGAACAAGAAAGAGAAAAGATTTAGAAATATCATTTAAGGAAGAATATAGTTCGCGTTATCGACCAAATTTTGCTTAAACTATTTGTAATATCAACTATTTGTAAAATCTTATATGTTAGTAATGTATTTAGATATTCCATAAAATGGAAATAGATAAATGAGAATGAGTTGAAGCTAAATACGATGTGAAAACTGAATCAGAAAAGTTAGAGGATAAAGAAAGATAGAAAGGAAAAACATTTAAAATTATTATGAACTTTATTTATAAAGTATCATATAGGTTAATACTGAATTGTTTTAAAGAAGGAGCAGAAATTTAGAGGCAGAAAGAGTAGGAGTTTGAATTAATGTGTGTGTTGTGTGTGTGTGTGTGTGTGTGTGTGTGTGTGTGTGTGTGTGTGTGTGTGTGTGTGTGTGTGTGTATGTGAGAGAGTGAGTAAGAAAGAAAGAAGAAGAGGAGGGAGCGAGAGAGAGAGTTAGAGTGTGTTTATGAGAGAGAGAGAGAGAGAGAGAGAGAAAGGGGAAGGATTGAGAGAGAGAGAGTGAGAGATGTAGAGTCCGAGTGTGTGTGAGGAGGGAGGGATATATATATATATATATATATATATATATATATAGAGAGAGAGAGAGAGAGAGAGAGAGAGAAATAGGGATTCAGGCACAGAAAGAGAGATCGAAAGTTTCTTTCTTTAAAACAAAAGAGAGAGAGAGAGAGAGAGTTAGAGTGTGTGAAACAGAGAGAGAGAAAGGGGGTGGGATAGAGAGAGAGATAAGGGTTCAGGCACAGAAAGAAAGTACAAAAGTAAGAGATAGGGTAACTACGAGATCACGAGAGAGAGCGAGAGAGAGAACGTGAGAGAGAGAGGCAGACTATAAGAGAGATAGAGTATGAGAGAGAGAGAGAGAGAGAGAGAGAGAGTCAGAGTGTGTGTGAGAGGGAGAGTGTGGGAGGGATAGAGAGTGAGTGAGATAGATATAGAGAAAGAGAAGGGTAGAGAGAGTGAGTAATAGAGAGATAGAGACAATGTAAGAAAGCGAATAGTAATTTTATTTTCGGATTTTAAAAGATTCTCTGTTTTGAGTTTGCTAATTCAATTTGCTTTGTTCAATTGTCAGAGATGCAGAAAAGCTTGTCCTATTTCTTTGCACCCTCCCCCTCCCTCCCCCTCCCTCCCCCTCCCACCACCTATATTGGCCCTTCAAAAACAGCGACCTGCCTTCATCAGCCCTATGATTGTTCAGCCCTTATCATCAAAAGCTTTTCTCACAATATAAACTCTTTTGTTCTTTTTGAGTGCTTCTTTATAAAGGTCCATATGATTAGCCTTCCTTCTAGACGAGAAACTTATTTTCTTTTATCGTTCTTTAGATTGGCCAACAATACTGAAATGTATCAAAATAAAGTATACTATACCGGTAATTGTTTTAATTATTATGAGTATATATGATATATACTACGACATATATATGATATATATATGTATATATATAGATATATATGATTATGTTAACTACGATAGAGGCATGTATGGAAAAAAGAGAAACTGAGAGGGTGGATCGAACTGGAGTAATAGGGTGACAGAAATAGATATGTGTATATATAGGAGCTTGGACGAGGGAAAGCCACTGAGGGAGGGAGAGAGAGGGTGAGAGAGGGATACAAGCGCAGAAAGAAAGAGATAGAGAAATAAATGATATCAGGAGAGGGGGAGAGAGAGGCAGAATGACGAGAGAGAGAGAGAGAGAGAGAGAGAGAGACTGAGAGGGAGAAAGTGTGAGAGAAAGATACATGCACAGAAAGAAAGAGGTAGGGAAACAAATGTGATCATGAGACAGAGTGAGGGGAGAGGGGGAGGGACTGAGAGACAGAGAGAGAGAGAGAGAGAGAGAGAGAGAGAGAGAGAGAGAGAGAGAGAGAGAGAGAGAGAGAGAGAGAGCGGGGAGGAGGGACTGAGAGAAAAGGAGAGAGATACTTGGGGGGAGAGATTGAGGCTTAGAGTAAGAGGAATACATGCACAGAAAGAAAGTACAAATGAAAGAGATAGAGAAACAATTTATATCACAAGAGAGAAAGATATAGATAAACATATAATTACAGTGATAAAAGTAAAGGGGTAGAAAGAGACACGGAGAGGGGGAAAGTGAAATAATAAGAGAGGGAGAGTAAAGATAGAGTTACAAAGAGAGAATATAAAAGTGAAGAGTGATATGTAGATCTAGAGGGAGAGAGAGCGATAGAGACAGAGAAAAGAGCATGGGACAGAGAGAGGTAGAGGAAGAGAGAGAGAGAGAGAGAGAGAGAGAGAGAGAGAGAGAGAGAGAGAGAGAGAGAGAGAGAGAGAGAGAGAGATAAAAAGAGATACAGATATAAGAGAGATGAGAGAGTGAGTGATGTGATATGTAGAGGTAGAGGGAGAGAGAGCGATAGAGACAGAGAAAAGAGCATGGGACAGAGAGAGGTAGAGAAGGAGGTTTCAAATGAAGAGAGAGAGAGAGAGAGAGAGAGAGAGAGAGAGAGAGAGAGAGAGAGAGATAAAAAGAGATACAGATATAAGAGAGATGAGAGAGTGAGTGATGTGATATGTAGATCTAGAGGGAGAGAGAGCGATAGAGACAGAGAAAAGAGCATGGGACAGAGAGAGGTAGAGGAAGAGAGAGAGAGAGAGAGAGTGAGAGAGATAAAAAGAGATACAGATATAAGAGAGATGAGAGAGTGAGTGATGTGATATGTAGAGGTAGAAGGAGAAATAGATACATTAAGAGAGTGGAAAGGTAAAGATACAAAGTGACAGAGTTATAAATAGAAAATAAAAATAAAATTACATTCTAGAAGTAGAGTAATATGGATAGGTATACAGAAGAAAAAGGCAGTATGAAATGAAGAAAGAGATGGGAGTCACAGGAATAGCAGGAATGACAGTATGAGCAAAAGAGATAGAGTAAAGATAGATACAAGCAAAAAAAAAAAAATTAAATCCACCACAGCCTTAGGGCTTATTTCTCGTGTAAAACGAAACGCAATCTTCTCTACCCACCAAACATATATTTCCATCATTTTAGAATTTTTTTTTTTTTTTTTAACAACTTGTTCACATATTTTTCAATTTTTAATCTTAAAAAGCCTTCTTGAACAATAACACTTTTAGTTTATGCTAAACAATTTTCAGACCTAAAACCTCAAATAAAATTTCCATTTTAAGGTTATAAGGAAAAAAAAACAAAAAACAAAAATACTTTAGTAATAAAAGATAAGTCGGTTTAAACCTGGAGTTTTTATATTCTCTATTAAACAGAAAATCTTTTTACCAACTTCAAATATAATACAGTACAAGATATACTCGTACAGTCTGAGGTAATAATCCTATAACATTAATATGCAAGTAACTAAGTGTGTCACGCTTTGTCATAATATTGGTGATAATTGGGCATATCTAATTGCTGTAATTAAATATAATTACTGTAATTAACAGCTAGAAATCTAAGTTATCATAATTAAACAGCATTATATTCTCCAACTAATATTTAATAATTTAACAAATTATAAACTTATTTTTTTAACGCTAAACCGATAACAATGAAATTATGTTAAAAAATTTAACCTAAAGTTAGCAATTTATAAAATTATTCATAAAATTCCCATTGTTGCGTACCGCAATCCCTATATATAAAATTCGCGAGTTTGTTTGTTTGTTTGTTCACCCATTTTCCGTAAAGAAAGAGACCTGTAATTATATGTATTATTTATTATCTGAATAATGATAAAATAAAAGAAAATTATTATTTCATTCCAATAATTGAAACCAGGGTAGCCAATGGCTTGCGTACTTGCCGATGACAGTAGTGCAAATGTATTATATATGTATATATATATATATATATATATATATATATATATATATATATATATATAAGGGCCTCTGAGGAAGCCTTCATTTGGTTATTGGATACAAGAAATTCCCCTGGTCTAAATTTAATCAGATGATTTTTTTTCCAGCCTCGTTTATTTGTTTAATTTTAGTTTTATGTTTTTTCCTTTCCTTTCTCTTTTTTACTTTTCTCCTGCCTTTTACTTAAATATCACTTTTATAATTTTATTTACTCACAGCCTAAACTGGTCCACGTTGGTAAGGTGGCTGCACTGCGTGTCATTGTATCATTATTTATATCGGCCAGTGGACGCATTTACGTCTCCGTTCCTTCATTCCTTCTCCTTTTTATTTTCTTCTTCTCTCCTGAAGACGTCAAGACGCCGAAATTATCGAGATTTGTGAGTGTTAGTCCTTTTTCTTGTGTTCTCTAGCTGTAACTTTAATTATATATATATAACTTTAAATTACACAAAGCACGACACAGAAAAAGAATAAAGAGAACACTTACAGAATTCAATATTTCGAACTGTTGTTCGTCGTCAGGAGAGTAGACTAGAAGAGAGTAATACATATATATATATATATATTATATATATATATATATATATATGTAAAAAAAATTAATTTAAATTTGCATAATATAAACTCAGTAAATATTATGCTGAGTAATTTACTTTTAATAAAGTAAGGTATCAAACCAGAGTAGCCCAGAGGCTTGCATGCTTGCCGCTCGCAGTGAAATAAATAAATGAATGTATTTATTTATTTTTTATTTATTTATAAATAAATACATTCGTGAGTTCGTTTGTTTTGTTTGTATGTTCATCCATTTTCCGCGATGATAGAGACCTGCAATTATATGTATTATTTATTACCTGAATAATGTTAAATAAAAGAAAATTATTATTTCATTCCGATAATTATAATTAAGTGGAACGAATTTGTTATAAATAAATGTAACCAAAAAAATTTTGAATTTAAAATTTGAATAATATAAACAATGGCAATGAAGTAGAGCTATATAGCCAGGGTAACAAGTGGTTTGCGTCCAGCCGATGACAGTAGTGTAAATGTATTATAACTAAATGTAAGAAAAATATTTTTTTTTTATTTAATATTTGCGTAATATAAACACTGCTAAAGGCATGGGGCCAAAGTAGCTCAGTGGCTTGCTTGCTCGCTGTTTACAGTGGTGTAAATGTATTATACATAAATATAACAAAAAAATTTGTTTTATTTAATATTTGCGTAATATGAACACTGGTAATAAAGTAAAAGCGTGGAGCTAAAGTAGCTCAGTGGCTTGCTTGCTCGCCGTTCACAGTAGTGTAAATGTATTATAAATACATGTAAGAAAAAACATTTTTGTTGTTTAATATTTTTAAAATTTAACCAGTTTTTATTAAAAAAACTGTTTAACACTGGTAATAAAGTAAGGTATGGAACCAGAGTAGCCTAGTGGCTTGGTTGCTCGCCGCTGACAATTGCACAAGGATATCTATATAAATAAAAGAAAGGTTTTGTCTGTACGTTTCTTAAAACTGACTCATTTCATGTTTTCTTGATGTTTCCTACATTACCAACGACCAACGACCAGCGACCAATGAATATTTCCGCGCATTAGAGAAACTGAAACCACCCTTAGCAAAATTTTTGTCTGTCGGTATGTCGGTTTGTCCCCAAATTTTTGTCAGAAGTGAACTCACTCACCATAAGGTATAGGAAGCTGAAAGTTTGACGATAGATTTCTGTATGTCCAACTTAAAATTTAAGCTCTGAATGGATTGGAAATGCAACGTAGAAGCGAAGATATGGACCTTTAACACAAAATTTTACCACAAAAGAAAGTACTAATACACATACTATAACTGACAAAAAAACACTGTGTATTGGAAATTTAGTTAGTGTAGCAAAGGTGTTTAAACATTTTAATAGCGAAAGAAGAAAGAAATAACAGTGAAGAGTTGAGTCACTGCGCATGCGCAATCTATCGAGAGACAATACAGGCGACAGCCTCACCGCACATTTGTTTTACGCATCTCAACAGTAAAGGTGGAAATCCAGCGATTTTGAATAAAAAAGAATCTAAAACTTGTAAAGTGAACTGAAAATATAATTACAGTGCAATTCACTGTATAAATATAACCATTTAGATATTCGTAAATGATTTTACTTGTTTTCCTTTCTAAGATTGTCAGGTGAGGTAGTGTTTCAGATTCACGCGCCCTGACAGGACGTCCCTGTATAGTTCTTGAAAATACTACGAGTATTGTTCCTCTGAAACCTGAATAATTCTCTGTGGACCTTGTTGAAAACCACTGGAGTGAGAAAGAGTTGCCTGCGATTACATAATACATTAAATAGTTATATGTTAGTTAGTTACCTCAGGATGCCCAAGAAAGAGAGCTTGATGAAGGCGATGACACAGTAGCCTAAGACGAAGAGGACGTGGGCGGTGTGCTTGAGCCAGGTGAGGATGGTGGGGTAGCAGTCGCGAGGGTGTGGCTCGTGGGAGGCGGTGCACCGAGGTGCAGGTGGCTGCGAGCTCAGAGGGACTGGCTGGGCAGGATTGGCCGTCGAGGTGTAGGCGGCGTAGTGGAGAGCCTCTGCTGAGGGCCGCCTTTCGCGGCAGCAGGAGTCTGGCAGCAATCGCACTCCACCTGCAACAACACCACAGTCAAACTTAGGCGCACCTAAAGTGTATTCTCAATGATTACAATCATTGAGTAAGACATAGGGCCACATCCGGCCCTTTAATCTTTTGAATCCGCCCACCGAAGGTTTAAACCGATCCCCTAGAGCACGAGTGGGCAAACTACGACCCCCGAGCAACATCCGGCCTTTTAATCTTTTGAATCCGCCCACCGAAGGTTTAAACCGATCCCCCAGAGCACGAGTGGGCAAACTACGATCCCCGGGCAACATCCGGCCCTTTAATCTTTTGAATCCGCCCACCGAAGATTGGTACATGATTTAGGTTTGATGTAAATGATTATATTAATTTTATTTTGACTCGCAATGAAGTGCATTTCAACATCAGGTGTTGCAGTGTCATACTTTCAACTTTCGTTCTTCTTTTGCTGGTCAGATTATTTAAGTGTGATAAATACTAACAAAAAAACTAAAGATCCCAGATGGGTGATGAATATCTTAGACCTGTTCTGAGAATTGCCCCAGGTGATCAACAACACTGTTCACATTAAAAGAGTATGTTTGTACTTCAATGACTTTTTTTTTTGTTTTTGTTTAATACGTACTGTTAACTAATTGAATGGCCGACCCCCCACTAGGGTCTACAGTTTAAGGTCTGCCTTAGGATCCATGAGGATTCGGTCGACCCCCAACAAGAGGGAAAGTACCCGTTACCCCGGGATCAGGGGTTGCAATGATTTGACTCCTCTGGGCCCCGTTTTGGGTGCTCCTGGATTGTAAGTTAGAAAGAAGGGATTAAAACCCCTTGTTGGCCAAACGCCACCTGGCAGTAAGGACTTGGTGGGAGGAGATCTTGTCTCGCTCTTTGTTAGATTTAATGCTTGAAGGGAGGGTCCCATTCACACCCATCCCGAGTTCCGTTAGAGCTCTACCAGTGTTCCAGCCCACTTAGATGAGATGGTGGTCCGTACCTACTGATAAAGGCTGGGGGCTAGCTCCCCCAGGATGCTAAGCAGGCATCCTCCCGAGAATAGACTGCTCCTCACGCAACGACCCTAAGGTCTACCCAACCTGGGTGAGAACCACAACCACTATGAGTCCGACCTCAAGGGCGGGCTGGAGAGAAAAACTCTTCCAGGTGCCCCCGCCACCCGCAGTACCGACTTATTTTAAGAGTTTCGGATCAAACTTCGGACCGCGGTCCTACTAAACCTGCTCAGCTGCAAGTAGGGTCAGTGGCCCTTATTGCCCCCGGTGATCTCACGTGTAAAGCCAATGCGGCTAACTGCACGGCCCCGGGAGTGGCACTAATATTGCCCACTGTTAACTAATGCTGTTTTTTATATTGTATCTGAAACGGCCCACCTGTCAAATTTTAAAGTTAATGTGGCCTGCGAGTCAAAATAATTTCCCACCCCTGCGCTAGCGGTTGATAACGACAGCCGTTTTACCTCTGCTCCCCTTTGTGGGTCGGCTTGTCCGACATGGGACCACTTGTTGTTTGAGTGTGAACTCTTCGAAGAAATAAGAGTAGACCTTGTCAAAGAGGCTGACCTCAGGTGATTCATGACCTCACGAACACAGTGAAATTGTGAAACGACATTATCAACCCTTCCAGAAATTAGTGAATAATATAGATTTAGACATGTACAACTTATAAAATTCTTACTTGATAATTAAGCTGGACTGCTACTATTAAAAGTATAAATCAAAAACTATTATAACTAGTTTAGTTTGTATCTAATTTATTGTTAAAAAAAATATTAAATATAAACTCACTTATATATTTATGTAAGTAACATAATATTACATGACGTTATAGCGAAAGTTAAAATAAGATATATTCTCAATTTATAAATAAGATATATTGTATAAAATTCAGGTTTGTGATAAATGCGTAATCTATAAGGGAACACATAGTAAATATACTGTCCGGATGCAGGGTTACTGTATTGGCGGAAAAAAAAATGTTTTGTTTCATCGGTGATTCTACGGATTCTACATTGGGAGTCCTAAATTTCATCTAACTCTGGTGCATTTCGAGTAGGGGATCTTTAACGAGTACTTCACATCGTACAGGCTCGGGACTGACGGCTTAATGTTCTTTATAAAGGATGACGTACTCGGATATTTACTTCTCGCGTGAATAAATCGAGGGCCAGGTGGGTATCGAACCCCGGACCTACCACCTCAGAGGTCAGTACGTTAACCACTGAGCTAACGTGGCCCCATAATGGGCTATGGAAACACTAAGTCTCATTTATACATCGTCGACACGTTACCAACACTTAGTGCATAGTCATCCTCAAGCTGCACCTACAATATAAAATATGAACAGATAATATGAAACTAAATACACAAAACTCACCGAAATATAAAGTAAATATTTGTTTTTAGTTTTTCATCGGTTTCGTTGGTTTTTTCTTCGATTTGTTGATATTAGTTGGTTTTTCATTGGTTTTGATCAGTTTACATAGGTTTTCGTAATTTTGGATATTTTTGTTGATATTTATTGGTTTTCATTAGTTATTATTTGGTTCTAATCGTTTACGAAGGTTTTCGATATTTTAGATATTTTCTTTGGTTTCTTTGATTTTCATTGATGTTCATTGTATTTTCAGTGGTATTCTCAGTTTTCATTGGTTTTTCATTGGTATTGTTGGTTTTCATTAGTTCTTATTTGGTTCTAATCGGTTTACGAAGGTTTTCGATGTTTTGGATATTTTCTTTGATTTTCATTGATGTTCATTGTATTTTCAGTGGTATTCTCAGTTTTCATTGGTTTTTCATTGGTATCGTTGGTTTTCATTAGTTCTTATTTGGTTCTAATCGGTTTACGAAGGTTTTCGATATTTTGGATATTTTCTTTGATTTTCATTGATGTTCATTGTATTTTCAGTGGTATTCTCAGTTTTCATTGTTTTTTCATTGGTATCGTTGGATTTCATTAGTTATTATTTGGTTCTAATCGGCTTATGAAGGTTTTCGATATTTTGGATATTTTCTTTGATTTTCATTGATGTTCATTGTATTTTCAGTGGTATTCTCAGTTTTCATTGGTTTTTTCATTGGTATCGTTGGTTTTCATTAGTTCTTATTTGGTTCTAATCGGCTTATGAAGGTTTTCGATATTTTGGATATTTTCTTTGATTTTCATTGATGTTCATTGTATTTTCAGTGGTATTCTCAGTTTTCATTGGTATCGTTGGATTTCATTAGTTATTATTTGGTTCTAATCGGTTTACGAAGGTTTTCGATATTTTGGATATTTTCTTTGATTTTCATTGATGTTCATTGTATTTTCAGTGGTATTCTCAGTTTTCATTGGTATCGTTGGATTTCATTAGTTATTATTTGGTTCTAATCGGCTTATGAAGGTTTTCGATATTTTGGATATTTTCTTTGATTTTCATTGATGTTCATTGTATTTTCAGTGGTATTCTCAGTTTTCATTGGTTTTTCATTGGTATCGTTGGTTTTCATTAGTTCTTATTTGGTTCTAATCGGCTTACGAAGGTTTTCGATATTTTGGATATTTTCTTTGATTTTCATTGATGTTCATTGTATTTTCAGTGGTATTCTCAGTTTTCATTGGTTTTTCATTGGTATCGTTGGTTTTCATTAGTTCTTATTTGGTTCTAATCGGTTTACGAAGGTTTTCGATATTTTGGATATTTTCTTTGTTCTTTGATTTTCATTGATGTTCATTGTATTTTCAGTGGTATTCTCAGTTTTCATTGGTTTTTCATTGGTATCGTTGGTTTTCATTGGTTTTTTACTCACTTTTAGAAGGCCAGGTTAGTTCAGTGGCATCGTGTTCGTCTCTGGACTGGTAGGTCTAGGGTTCAATACCCACTCTGTCCCTCGATTCATTCATATAATACATTATTTTATTTCATTTTTTTTAGTAGTCTTAATGTTTTTATTACTCCAGTATATGGAATTATCTATTTTCTCTGTAGTATTATCGGTTCATAGTACGTTACTTTTTAGTATTATAGTATTCCCTTTTTAGTATTTTACTGTTCTTAGTACCTGACTATATATAGTATGTTAATATTTTTTTGTCAATATTTTACTATTTAGAAGGTTATTATTTTGATTTTGATGTTTGCCATTAAAATGAACATAAGCTTGAGTCTATGTGTCTGTCATAATACATATAAATTCTATGGAGTATTGGCGATATGACTGAGGGAGCATGCAAGTCATTGTGATTTCGCAGAATGATGGACGTATTCGCACATGTCGTCAGACTATCTTAATTAAATCGATTCTGCCTTTACACCCCCCCTCCCACTCATCCCCACCCCTCCCCGCTACCCCCCCCCCTGCCATCTATTCAACTCTATGCAAATTACAACTCAAGCACATTTCAAATCCCCAGTCGTGCGTATCATTTATGAATATCTATAAATATTCAATATAATAATAATAATAATATTGGGGGATTTCAACAAATACTTTCTCCACACAAAGAAAAAAAAAGTTTAATATGAAAGCTAACAACTCGTTTCGAACACTTAGTGTTCTTCTTCAGGATTCTATCTGCACTCTAGAAATGTAAACGTGAAGAATAACAGCGCATTTCGAACACTTCGTGTTCTTCTTCAGGTTTACATCTGCACTCTTGAGATTAAACCTGAAGAAAAACAACGCGTTTCGAACACTTAGTGTTCTTCTTCAGGTTTACATGTGCACTCTTGAGATGTAAACCTGAGGAAGAACAACGCATTTCAAACACTTAGTTTTTTTCTTCATGTTTCTATCTGCACTCTTGAGATGTAAACGTGAGGAAGAACAATGCGTTTCAAACACTAAGTGTTCTTCTTCAGGTTTACATGTGCACTCTTGATATGTAAACGTGAAGAAGAACAACGTGTTTCAAACACTTAGTGTTCTTCTTCAGGTTTGCATCTGCACTCTTGAAATGTAAACGTGAAGAAGAACAACGCATTTCGGGTTTACATCTGCACTTTTAAGATTAAACCTGAAGAAAAACAACGCATTTCGAACACTTAGTGTTCTTCTTCAGGTTTACATGTTCACTCTTGAGATGTAAACCTGAGGAAGAACAACGCGTTTCAAACACTTAGTGTTCTTCTTCAGGTTTACATCTGCACTCTTGAGATGTAAACCTGAAGAAGAACAACGCGTTTCAAACACTTAGTGTTCTTCTTCAGGTTTTCACCTGCACTTTTGAGATTAAAACTGAAGAAAAACAACGTATTTCGAATACTTAGTGTTGAAAACGCCTTGGTTTATATAAATAATTGTGTAATTTATTATTATTTATGTATAAAAAATTATTATAAACTTAGTTTTCATATTAAACTTTTTTTGTTTGGTAACGTATTTTGAAATCCCCTAATATGAGTAAATACCGCACCAAAACAGATTGCATGAATAATGAACTCTATAATAACATCTAAAAATATATAGGAGTCGGTGGACCATTCCTGTGCCAAATTTTATAAAATCAAAACCCATGATGCAAGGATATTAATATAATTTGTATATACATTTGTTGGTTCTAATGTATTCATCTATAAGACTATATTGAAATAATTTTGTAAATAAAGCCATTCAAACCAAAAAAAAAAACTGTTGATCAGTAATAAATATAAAATTCATTAATAAAAATAATTTATTCATCAGTGTTTATTCCACCAGTATAAATATAAATGAAAATATAACGAATATATCTGTAAATGATATGTATCGTGACCTCTAAATGTTTAAATACGTACACATACATTAAATATCGGTTTGGTAAATATTTTGGTTTTTTTTTTTTAAAAAATCTATTTTTTGCAGCTTCGACATATTCGGTGAGTGTTTTTTTTTTTTGAATACCTAACTGGTAGAAACAATATTGTCTGTACAAGCCAGTAAACAAATATTGTTTTTATTTTTTTAATATTTTGATATTTCATTTGTGGATAAGAATTGAAATGGATATAAATACGATAAATTTTAGGTAAATATTTCGATTTTAATTCGCAAGATAAAATGAGAATAAGTTGTTTTTGTTTTTGGCTGCTTTACTTTTACTATGATGCAATATAGCTTAAAAAAGAATCATCTAAGAATCATACATTGTATTCCAGTACCCCGACCACAGCAGGAACCCTGGAGACACCCTTTTGATATGGTAGTCGTTTTTCCATATCACGAATATCATATTTCTTCATAACCATATAAAATAAAACATGATATTAATATTATAAAACTTAATATTATATTTTCGTTATTACAATCTTTGTCATTATCATAATTTAATAAGAATTATTGTGTACCACTAATGATGTTAATTCATGTAATGCCTTCTGGTGAAGCATATTGTTCTATAACAATAAAAAAAAATCTAAGACTATAACAAAATTCAAAATAAATATGTGAAAAAACAAGCCAAAGTCGATACCACAGTAAGAAATCAGAAATAAAAAGACTTACAATTTTTCATCTGTAACAAGTGATTATCGTCAGAGGCAAATCCTAACTCTTGAGTCTCAAAGTCAGCCTGAAATCTTCGTCAGAGTTACAGATTTGACTTTGACGAAGACTAAGATCTTTTTCTGCTTTCTTACTGTGGTTTGGACGTTGATCTAAGTATATATATTGGTAAAATAGTTAATTAATCACTAATAGTTAATCTTACTAGGAATTATAGCTTAAAGACAATACATCTAAGACTATAACAAGATTGATTTGTTATATAAATATATTAAAAAAATATATATATAAAGCCGATGTCCATACCACAATAAGAAATCAGAAAAAAAGTTACTTAAGATTTTTCAATAGTAACAAGCGATTTTCGTCAGAATCAAATCCTGACTCTTGTGTCTCAAAGTTATCCTGAAATCTTCGTCAGAGTTACAGACGTCAGTGACTCTGACGAAGGCCGCTTGTTACGGTTGAAAGATCTTAGTCTTTTTCTGCTTTCTTACTGTGGTTTGGACGTTGATCTAAGTATATATATATATATATAACAGTTCAAACTTGAAGATAGCTAGCACAGAAAGTAAATGAAACACACTTACAGACTCAAATTTTCGAGTAATCCGTCTTCAGGAGAAAAGAGAAAGAGAGACCAAGCACGTTGTAGACGCAACGACTAGTAACCCTTGCGTCTACAACAATCTTGGTCTGCCTTTTTCTTTTCTCCTAAAGACGGATTACTCGAAAATTTGAGTCTGTAAGTGTGTTTCATTTACTTTCTATCCTACCTATTTTCAAGTTTGAACTATTATTGTGTCCAGTTGGGATCGTCTTTCCATTTAGCAAGTGAAATATATATATATATATATATATATATATATATATATATCAATGATCAAACCACAATAAGAAAATGGGAAAGCAAGACTAAGATCTTTCAACCGCTTGTTACGGTTGAAAGATCTTAGTCTTGCTTTCCCATTTTCTTATTATGGTTTGATCATTGATTGTTATTTCACGTGTTTATGTGAAATCTTTATATATATATATATATATATATATATATATATATACATGTAAAATAGTTAATTAATCACTAATAGTTAATTAATAGTTAATCACATGTTATAAAATAGTAAACGTGGTTTATAAAACTAACGTAGTGCAATCAGTTATGTCGGATTTACTCATTTTAGGGTAAAAAGCTAATGAAATGGTCTCCACATATAAACATTTAATGGTATAAACAACGCGTTTCGAACACGTAGTGTTCTTCTTCAGGCATTAACTAAAAAGAAAAAAAAATAACAATGAAATGTACCTGCCTTCTATTATGAAGCAGATGTACCCCATACCCTCACCCACGTCCATCCTATTCCGTCAGTTGTACCACAGACATTCATCCTTTGGTTTGTACTCTCTTCCGTATTTTATTTTATTTTTATTTTGTACTATATTTACTGTATACTATAGATAACTCTTTGGTGTCATTGTATTTTTTAGTTAATGCCTGAAGAAGAACACTACGTATTCGAAACGAGTTGTTTATACCATTAAAGTTTTATATGTGGAGACCATTTCATTAACTTTTTACCCTAAAATGGTTTATTATAGTTTATTTTTTTAAAAAAGCCCAATATGTGCTATAAAGAAATAATTATTTTTGTTTCAGGTAAATAAAGTTGAAGAATACGTATAAACCCTTGTGAGCAGCAATAGAACTGTAAGTACATAAATCAGTTATTCATGTATGAAAACGACAAACAGTAAAATAATTGACTAGGTAGGTTGCAGTGGCAGTTCCACAAGGGAACACACGTAGGCCGAGCATTGGCCCTTTGTGATACCACACAATGAAGATTGATTTTACAGTGGGAGTCCTACATTTTGCCTAACTCAAGTGTATTTAGAGTAGGGATCTTTATCGAGTACTTGACATCGTACAGGCTCGGGACCAACGGTTTAACGTCCTTCTCCGAGGGACGACGTGCTCAGATTTATTCACCTCCCGCGTGAATAAATCGAGGGCCAGGTGAGGATTGAACCCCGGTCCTATCAGTTCAGAGGTGAGCACGTAACCACTGAGCTAGCCTGGCCCCCAATTGACTATGTATGCAAACATTTATTGTGTGGTATTCACTCATGAATAGAATAAGGGGGAGAAACACTAAGTCCATACTCAAAAGAATTTATCCAACATGGACGTGTTTTAAACATTAGTGTTCATCCTCAAGGTACATAATATCGTGTATATTGTAGATGTAACCTGAAAATGATCACCAAGTGTTCGAAACGCGTCTACATTGTATAAAATATTTTTTGTGAAAACTTGGTGTTGCTTTCCTTTATTCTTATCATACAAATAAACTATATTTCTTTATATATATATATATATATATATATATATATTATATGAATAATTATATGAAAAGACACAACTTATCCAATGATCATAAACGTAACAGGATTGGCTCGTCTTTTACATATTTATAAATATAAAAACATTATTTTTCTTTTTTATCGAGGTTTGGTCTAGCTTTAATAATACAACACCTTTGAGCCGACGTTTCGTCTATATTTGTAGACATCTTCAGGGTTACATCAATACAGAACTTAATTACTATAACCTGAAACATAATTATATTACATTATTTAATTAATATACATAATATACTTGGTATTTTTTCTATTATGAGGAAACAACTACATAACGGTTTGTGTTCAAATCAGCTAGTATGCTACCCTAGTAATAATAAAGGTGTTGTATTATTGAAGCTAGACCAAACCTCGATAGAAAAGAAAAATAGTGTTAAATATATGCGGTCGAGATAAGCAAGACATTCGTTTATATATATATATATATATATTATTATTATTAAAAATTATGCCAATTTTAACTTTTGTTCTTTTCCGAGTTAATTTTTTTTTTTTTTTTTTCCAATATTTTGTTAAAGGAATTTATTTCTTTGAAACTCGAGAAAATGCATCTTTCTCTCACCTACAGAGAGTATGAGTTCTTTTTGGTGCAGATTGGGCAGCAGCTAAAGAGGTGGAGATGTTTTTTTGTTTGAAACGAATTGATGCATAGATTTTAATTAACGTCCATGAATATAACTCTGTCAGGGGGAAACTCATGTATATTTAAAGGGAAAAGAATAATTTAAGCTGTTGAGAGGACTTTGAAGGTTCTTTATACTGTGAGTTCAAATGATAAAAACGTAACGATTGCAAGTAAAGTAATGACAGCAAATGCATGATGACCAAATAGTTACTATAATCAGATGAAGAGATTGCTGTAACAGAGTGTCATTTTTGTACTCATTGAAGGACTCTTAATTTGGAGGTATATTTATCACAAAATGTAAAACACTGAGTCTAGGACCAGCTGAAATGGAAGTCAAGAATAAATCTTTTGGTGAATTACTTTATTTTTTACCAGAAAGGTGGAAATCCATAGTGAGAAAACTTGAAAAATTAACTCGGAAAAGAACAAAAGTTAAAATTGGCATAATTTTTAATAAAACATGTTTGATTGAAGGTCTGCTCCCAAAATACACAAATATATATATATATATATAATATATATAAAGATTTCACATAAACACTAAAGTAATGTTGAAGAAGATTTGACAAAAATAGTTCCTAGATTCAGAATAAGAAAATGGAGGTACATTTAATACCATCAATGGAGTGTAGGCGTTATAATTGATGCTATTAAAATCATCTAAATATGCCCTTATAAGCATTAAACTGTTCTTGTATAATGATATGGCATCATTTTTATTTTTCTATCAGTTTAATGAGCTGTAGAAAACAGGATTCTTTGGATGACACAGCAGACATTAGCTTTGCAGGTCACTCATATTAATTATCGTAGGTAGCTATATCAATATTGAAGTGTCATCTGATTATTAACGATAAATTATAATGAACAGAGTGTGATAAATTATGATTATTTAATTAATGTAATTACTTTAATTGCTTTGAAATAAAATATTCTTTAATTGTTAATTAAATATAATGATATTTTAAATTAGTGGATGAGTTCATCATGCGTTCTGATTGATCGCGATTGTTACTCAGTATCATTTTGATTGATGACTTTTCTTTAGCTCCAGTGAAAGTCATGCTGATTGTGCCTGACACAAGGGGCGCGATTATAATTATGTTTAATTGCCGTTATAAAACAAGTTGACAGGTAATTACAAGGGATATTGGTGCCCTGCAAGAGATATGTTTTTGTTTATCCCAGTTAAGGTCTAATGAAGTTTAAACAACACAAGCACACCTTGACTTGCAAATTAGGGACACTACCCAGAACGCTTCTAATGAACCACTTACGACCCCTCTTCTCTTCGGACAGTGTTGCCTTTCTATTTTTTTTTAAAAAAAAAACTGTAATTATACAAAAAAAAATGTATGCATTAATCTGACATTGATAATATATTGGTGGCTTACAGAAAATAAATCTGGTATGGGTCCTTTCATTAACTCACTATTCATATGTATATGAATAAATTATAATTATTTACCAATTAAAGTATAGCTTAAATATATTTTTAGATAAAGTATACCATACGTAATAGACAAATATGGAAATGGTATTTCCATTTCAAAAACACACACATTTTAGAATAAATGCTATTTGATATTTGGAAATTGTTCTGTCTCTCTCCCCTCTCTCACTCACTCTCTCTTTCTCTCTGTGTTAGTTACTGTCTCTCTCTCTCTCTCTCTCTCTCTCTCTCTCTCTCTCTCTCTCTCTCTCTCTCTCTCTCTCTCTCTCTCTCTCTCCCTTTATCTCTTTCTATCTCTGTCCCTCTCTCACTCTTTCTGTCTTTCTATTTCTCTCTCTCTCCTTTTCTATCTCTCTATTTCCCTATCTCTCATTCTATCTCTCTCTCTCATTCTATTTCTCTCTCTCTCTCTCCTTTTGTATCTCTCTGTTTCTCTCTCTATCTATCATTCTCTCTCTCTCCTTTTCTATCTCTCACTCACTCTCTCTCTCTCTCTCTCTCTCTCTCTCTATCCCTCTCTTTTCTTTTCTATCTCTTTATTTCTCTCTCTCTCTCTCTCTCTCTCTCTCTCTCTCTCACCTTTTCTATATCTCTATTCTCTCTCTCTCTCCTCTCTCTCTCTCTCTCATTCTATCTCTCTCTCTCTTTCTCTTTTTGTATCTCTCTCTCTCTTTCTCTTTTGTATCTCTCTCTCTCTCTCTCTATCTCATTCTATCTCTCTATCTTTATCTCTCTCTTTTTCTATCGCTCACTCTCTCACTGTCTCTCTATCCCTCTGTTTCCTTTTCTATCTCTTTCTTTCTCTCTCTCTCTCTCTCTCTCTCTTCTCTCTCTTCTCTCTCTCTCTCTCTCTCTCTCATCTTTTCTATATCCCTATTTTCTCTCTCTCTCCCTCTCTGTCTATCTATGTCTCTCCTTTTCTATCTCTCTATTTCTCTCTCTCTCCCCCAGTTAATCTTACTAATATACAAACATACGTTTCATAATTATCATTACCTTATCAATTTAAGGTGTTTTTTTTTACTTAATCAAAACTAAATCTAACGAACTAATAGACTAATTTAAAAGAAAAAAAAAACCCTGAATGTGTGTGAAGAAACCCATTACAGACAACACAGTTATATTGGGGAGGACAGAGATATAGGACTGAATGGAGGTTGTATAGAAGGAAGCTATATTGTATAGAAGGGAGCTAGCTTGTTTAGCAGGGAGCTGATTAGAGACGCCGTCAGTTAACATATATTCACCATGTAGTATATTCCCCCTCTGAGCAGGCCTTACCTGCTCGTAATCTAGAACCCAATCTAACTTCTTTCAATATCTTTTCATTTCCTTCTAGAACCGAATTGATCTTGATACCTAGTCATAACGAATATTGATCCTTAAATATTAATAAAGTAAAAAAAAAAAAATGTTGTCATACTCTATGTGTCTGTATGTTTCAGTATGTTAGCACGTTTTATTAAAGTTCAGGATTAATTAAGTCACTCTTTATACTAGCTAGCTTATCCGGCGAACTTCGCCAGCTCTCAGTGAATGCCCTGTTACTTGTATCTAAGCTTAATTTGGTATTTAATTATTAAGATAATAACAAACCCGACAGACGTGTCCTGCCTTTCCAATAAACATTCAATTTGAACAGGAATGAAAACTATTATAAAAAAAATCTGGAGTGGCCTACACTCAACTTTGCTATAAGCAAACAAAATAAACTCGTCAAGAATCAACTTATTCTGAAGTAAAATGGATAAACAAACAAAACTCTTCACATACAAATGAAGTTTTATTCAACGCGTTTCGAACACTTTGTGTTCATCATCAGGAAGACACTATAATACAAATTATATCTAATCAGTTACCTACAAAATTCGAGTGAAATAATAAAATTCAATAAAGAGAGAATTAATGACATACCCAAGGATTCTCTTAATTGAATTTTATTATTTCACTCTAATTTTGTAACTCTAATCATTAGAATCTGGGGTTCCAGGGAAAGTTACTGGAACCAAAAAGGGTTCCCCGTCGAAAAAAGTTTGAAAAACTCTGCTCTAATGTATAAACCTTAAAGATATCTTTAAATAAGTCCAGTTCTAAGCAATGTACGGACAAAAACCTTTCTTTTATTTATATAATTGATAGATCAGTTAGCTAGAAGTTGATTTAGAAAGATGCAAAACAGATTGAGAAGGAAGGATAATGGTTTAACCCATATGGGTCTGTTTATCATAGGTTAGCATTTCTGAAGAAGCCATCGTATAAATTCAAAACTGATTGATTTACGACTTTGCCCGAGAATATCAAACAGACTTCTCGTACCCTACTCATAAAGAAATCTGGCAAAACGTTCAAGTCAATATCTTTTATGATTACTTGTAATCTCATAATAACCGTAATGGGTTATTATAATTGTCAATAAAAAGTTATAAATATTTGAATAACTTTTATATTTTGTATAATACAGTTACTTTAATTCAAATCTGAAACAGTCCATTAAAACAATATATCAAATGATTACAAGTGGAGACCACGAATCACTTCAATATTCTAACCTCATCATCATCAGGAGAAGGAGAAGAAGAAGAGTCTGATCTTCTGTCAAACAGCAACCAAACAGGAGTTGAAGCAGAACTCATCTTCTTCTACTCCTTCTCCTCATGACGATGAGGACGAAATATAGAAGTAATTTTGTGTTGTTTTATTGTAAATATTTTACTTCAAAAAAGTTAGTATTATGTGGCCCTCTTTCGAAGTAATATCTGAAGATATTTGATTTTTTTTAATAGGTAATGGTTATTTATTATTTTAATTTAAAAATAAATTGTTATTATATATTACTTATATTGAATTCTGAAGAATTAACAAAATTAAGTTGTATAACGTAAAGAAATCCGCAAATTAGAGACTGACTGCAAGTGTGTACTTTTAATTTCTCTATATTTCTTTTTTTACATTTAACTAGATTTGTCCATTTCGGATAGTACGAGTATTTCCATCGAAAAAGTATATATATATATATTGATTTTTCATATATTGGTAATATTTATTTTCATTGGTATTTATATCCTTGAGTTCCATATAAATTCTGTCTGTCTGACTGTCTCTAACACTCTCTCTCTTTCTAACTCCCTCTCCCTCTGTTACTCTATCCCTAACTTTCCCTCTCCTTCTGTTACTCTCTCTCTCTTTCCCTCTCACTCTCTCTCTCTCTATCTCTTTTACTTTCTTTTCTGTCTCTCTCTTCTCTCTCTCTTTCCATCTCTCTCTCTATCTCTCTCTCTCTCCCTCTCTCTCTCACTCTATCTCTGGTACTCTCTATTTCTTTATCTCTCTCTCTCTCTCTCTCTCTCTCTAACTTTCCCTCTTCCCCTCACTCTCACTCTATCTCTGTTACTCTCTTCTCTCTCTCTCTCTCTCTCCTTCTCTCTCTCTCTCTCTCTCTCTCTCTCTCTCTCTAACTTTCCCTCTCCCTCTCCCTTCCCCCTCTCTCACTGTCTCTGTTACTTTCTTTTCTCTCTCTCTCTCTCTCTTCTCTCTCTCTCTTTCCATCTCTCTCTCTCTCTCTCTCCCCCTCTCACTCTATCTCTGTTACTCTCTATTTCTTTATCTCTCTCTCTCTCTCTCTCTCTCTAACTTTCCCTCTCCCCCTCACTCTCACTCTATCTTTGTTACTCTCTTTTCTGTCTCTCTCTCTCCTTCTCTCTCTCCCTCTTTTCTCTCTCTCTCTCTCTCTCTCTCTCCCTATCGCTCTACCTCTGTTACTCTCCATTTCCTTATCTCTCTTTCTCTCTCTCTAACTTTCCCTCCCCCCCTCACTCTCGCTCTATCTCTGTTACTCTCTTCTCTCTCCCTCTCTCTCTCTCCTTCTCCCTAACTCTCTCTCCCCCCCCTCTCTCTCTCTCCTTCTCCCTAACTCTCTCTCCCCCCCTCTCTCTCTCTCTCTCCTTCTCCCTAACTCTCTCTCACCCCCTCTCTAACTCTACCCATCTCTCATACTACCCTTATGTTCTCACGCCGCTATATAACCCTCATACAATAGTAAATTCAAGGAGATACTATTAATATCAAGCATTCGGTTAGTAATGGTTGGCTGAACATTAAAGGCGCCCCCATTACAACACTGAATTAAGTGCTCTCTACATTCACAATATACCTGCGAATTGATAATTCACTTAAAGTTGAAATATACATTTAATATAAATTCAATATGCTTGTGAATGTAATGCATTTACAAAATTCATGTTCTTTTTCTGTTTGGTTTATTCTAACTTATTTTTACATTACTATAAGTAAAGTATAGTGATCGTGAAAAAATTCGATCTCATTGTTATTATTACTTTATTTTATTATATACCAGTTTTTTTTAATTCAATATTTTTGATTTTTTTAGTAGTTTTTTTTTATATTTTTTTATTATTTTTTTCTTTTCTTCCCTTTTATTCTTCTTTAAATTTCTTTCAATTTATAAAAGGTACAAAAAGACCCCTTTGTTCTTTTTTTATTTTCTCCTTCTCGGCAGCACAGCTTTAGTCCTCAGACCAGAGAGTTGTTCAGTTGATTGTTATTCCTCCGTCAATTTACTTCTTGTTTTGAGGACAATTACCATAACAGTCGGAATATTGAAAATTCAGTCCTATTGTTGTGTTTCTTTCTATATGTCACACTTTATTATATATATATATATATTTCGTTGAACAGCTGACCGTATTTCGCTGATGTCATTTTCTTCACTAGTTTTTCAAGGTTTCTGAATACCTTCTTCTATATATATATATAAATTAAAATAAGCAGTGACACATAAACAGAAACACAATTTTTTTCTTTTATTTATTTTTTATTTTTTTTTTATTTTTTTATTTTTTTTTTAATTGTTATTTGTCCTGCCTGACCGTTTTTCGTTTATCATGGTATATATATATATATATATATATATATATATATATATATATATATATATATATATATATTGTGTGTGTAACTTTAAATTACAGAAAGCACAACACAGAAAAAAGAATAAAAAGAACACTTACAGAATTCAATATTTCGAACTGTTGTTCGTCATCAGGAGTAGACTAGAAGAGAGGATGAAGTGAGAAACATCTCCCCACGTCGAGGAACGGAGAGCGCATATATATATATATAAATCAATATAGACAAAGAAACATAGAAAAATCAAAAGAACACACTTACAGTCTCTAATTTTCGGTTTGAACCGTCATCAGGAGAGACGTCTCAAACCGACAATTTTCGTTCAAACCGAAAATTAGAGACTGTAAGTGTGTTCTTTTGATTTCTTTATGTTTCTTTGTCTATATTGAACTATATTTGTCCGTTTTAGATCGTATTTCCAACGAAAAAGTATATATATATATATATATATATATATATATATATATATATAAGTGCCAGTAACAGTATATAAGAACCAATGTCTGGGCCATAACTCGCCTGAAGATAACCAGAGAATGGTTGAAAATGTCGCAGATACCACCACCAGGTCAACAATGCAGAATTTTTCTCCTTCTCTATGCGAAGAAGTTGGAGCATACTGTCAACATCTTTTAATCAAGAGAGACTGTGGAACCTCTACCCCCATTAATATGAAGACAAACGCTGCTTTTCATAGAAGACGAATGAGTGTATCAATTAAAATAAATTCAATTTCCGCAGCAGAAAATAGACAAAACTAACACCCAACCACCACAAAAATCAAAAATATAAAGAGAACAGGAGTTCGCTGCAAAGTGAGGCTCATGTTTTCTGCCAATAATCTTATTTCACAGAGGGACTCTGCGAAATATGGAAGGTGCAACCTCTACACCCATTGGCGGAATAACGGAGGCTTCGCTAGGCAGTGGGAAACTGGGACCGCACGTATGGACCTACAAAACTCTACTCTCCTATTAGTCACCATTTCATCGAATATATATATATATATATATATAACAAGTTCAAAAACGAAGAATAGTATCACACAGAGAAAGAGACACTTACAAACTCAAATTTTTGCATGATCCGTCTTCAGGAGAAAATAGAAAGGGCGCCGGAAACACAACAACAATCCTGGATTGCCGGGACAATTTCCTGCGTTTGAGTTTCCGGCGTTCTTGGTCGCCCTTTCTATTTTCTCCTGAAGACGGATCATCCGAAAATTTGAGTTTGTAAGTGTGTCTCTTTCTCTCTGTGTTGCTTTTCTTCGTTTTT
>JAPFBL010000826.1:52500-74145 GCA_026182355.1 Hermatobates lingyangjiaoensis
TCTCTCCTGAAGACGGTTAAAACCGAAAATTAGAGACTGTAAGTGTGTGTATTTAATTTCTTTATGTTTTTTTCTACATTGAACTATATTCGTCCATTTCGGATCGTATTTCCAACGAAAAAGTGTATATATATATATATATATATATATGATCAAACCACAATAAGAAATGGGACAACAAGACAAAGGTCTTTCAACCGTAACAAGCGGTCTTTGCCAGAGTCAAAAACCCAACTGACTTTCACGTGTTTATGTGAAATCTTTATATATATATATATATATATATAATTTCAGGACTACCATCAACTCTATAAAGTTTTTAATCTAATATTAAAGCTTCCGCTATTTACTTTTTTTGGAATTGGTCCAAGCAGATAGGTCAGCACTTGAACTCTCAGAAAACAAACTCCGGTTTATTTGAAAAACCCTCAGTAAGCGAGTTTTTCCAAACTATTCCTTGCCAAGCCCTCAAACAATTCAACTCGATGCCACCTTCTAACAAGGTCTCAACACATAACTTTTGGTTGCTCTTGACGGCTTCTAAGA
The DNA here is from genome assembly GCA_026182355.1 of Hermatobates lingyangjiaoensis. Taxonomy (NCBI): domain Eukaryota; kingdom Metazoa; phylum Arthropoda; class Insecta; order Hemiptera; family Hermatobatidae; genus Hermatobates; species Hermatobates lingyangjiaoensis. The sequence continues at coordinate 53,047 of JAPFBL010000826.1, forward strand.
AATAAAAAAAAACTAAACTTTTATTTCTATTTATTTATAAATGACGAAATAAATAAAACTCACTTGAAATTCACATTAAATAAAATGAATTAATTAGAACTATTAGGAATGGATTTATTCCACTTTCGAATAAATAGTTCAACTAAAATTCATTTTAGTTTTCTCCTAAAAAAGGTAATTCTAAGTTCGATTTAATTCGATACCATTGCTTAATTATATATTACTTGTGCGATCCGTTATATTGTACTATTTACTTATATTGGAGGATTTCAAGAATTACGTCTCCAAAAAAAAAACAAAGTTTAATGTGAAACTAACAACACGTTTTGAACACTTAGTGTTCTTCTTCAGGTTAACATTTGCACTGACATTGACAAGAGAGTCCCGTAGATCGACTCTCAACAGTTGAGATGTTAACCTAAAGAAGAACACTAAGTGTTCGAAAAAATTAATTCCTGTAATCCCCAAAATAATCCCCAGTAATTCATGAAATCCCCAAATCTCCTTAATTTTTGTATTTCTTCTATAAATTGACACATAAATATCTATATTAATTCACAGATAAAAAAAAAGCAACATAAAAAGATCGAAAACATTTACTAGATTCATCTAGTCAGAATTCTAGAATTGATTCGTAGTATGTATGTTCGTTCTTTTTGGTTGCTCTTTTTTAACAGTTAATTCAGCTGTTATTTTTGAAAGTGGTATAAGTCTACTTTATAAAAAAAATGAGTTAACGGTAATTTTAGTAAGATATAGACATCTTCTCTTCATATTTTTAATTATACATTCAATTGAATACGATTTTGCCATAAAGTGAAAGAAAAACGTTTTACTATAAAATCTTCCCGCAAAAAATATTTGTTTTGAAAGTGCAATAAGTCCATTCCTAATAGTTCTAATTAAAACAACTTTCTTATTGCAATTATTATTGATTATTTTGACTACACTGTGCACTGTATTTACCGTGAATACTTTACTAAACTAGTAGTAAAAGACAAATAATTTTAAAATTATAAGATTTTGTTTTTCTGTTATCTTAACGAAGTTATTTACATGATACACTTGTTTATTTATATCGCTTTTTTAATATAACTAATATTAACTCTTAATGAATTTGATTACTCGAGTATTTAAATGGCTTCATTATTACTTTTTACATTAAAAATCCATTTTAGTTAAGCTAATGTTCTATAAAAACATAGACTTAAATTTATTCTAGTTTTATTTTTTGTAATATGTTATTTTTGATAATGAAATAGGTCCATTTTGAGCTAAGGAAATCATTTATCATTTGAGCTAAAAAAAAATATTAATTATTATTTCATAATAAAATTTAAAAGGTGTATAGTATTAAAAACATCACTCGAATAGATTAACGTTTGCCAATATTTTTAAATTAAGTCAAATGCAAACCCTTAATTATCTCGATACATAAAAAAATGGACTTATACCACTTTCAAAAATAACAGCTCAATTATTTGTCCGGTTTGGACCGTTTCTATATTACATGTTTTATATTAATTCATGAAATTACAAATTTTATATATATATATATATATATATATATATATATATGAATGATCAAACCACAATAAGAAATGGGAAAACAAGACTTATTTGATCATTGGTTTGATCATTGATTGTTATTTCACGTGTTTATGTGAAAGCTTTTATATATATATATATATATATATATAATAGATCAGTTTTATATTAACTTTCTGGACGTAACCTTGGAGAATAAAAAGAACAATAACAAAAATATAAATAGATAAAAAAAAGCCGCGCTACATTGTTTCCTTTTTTTTCTTTTATCTGTGTTACGTAGTCATCTGTTGTTTAGCAGGTAGAATTAACTTAGAGACAAAGATAGTGTAGAAAGCGCTGCTTAAAACGTTATATTTATTGCATAAAGTCCCGGTTTTTGTTTTTTTTTGTTTTTTGTTATCAAACTTCTGATATAGGATTGTGTTTATAGAAGTCATGATGGTTGGCTAAACTTAGTTTAATATCTGATTGTTTGATAATAACAAGTAAATGCTCTTGAAGATGGTCTTTTCCAAAATATATATTTTTTTCTATTATATATATATATAATATCCCTTGTGGTGATTGTAACTCAAGGTATGTTGGCCAAACAGGAAAAAGCCTGCTTACTAGTGTGAAGCAGCATAAATATGCCATTAGAAGACAGGAGGAGTCCAGTGCCGTGTTTCTACATATAAAAAACAAGAAACATTCAATGAATTGGGAAAATGCTAAGGAACTGTTGTTTCTAGCTTCCAATATTGAAAGGAATCTTGTGGAAAGTGCCTCGATCAAGCATTGGTGTGTTAACCTCATAAACAGCAGCTCGGGACTTTTTAAATTAGATAATGTTTTGGTTGAAGGTATAGTCAGGCAAATTAGACTTCGTGATGGTTTAAAGTCCTGCAGTGTGGGCTCTAATCGAACTGATGTTTCTCCTTTTGGTACCTAGTATTTTGTTTCCTTTTTGTTAAATTGTATGTTTTGTTTCTCTTTGTTGTTTTATCTTTTTTTTTAGCTTGCATTTTATATGTTTTTATATTTTAACATGTGTTTTGTTTTGTCTCCCCATATTTTTTGTTATTGTAACAATCCTGTAACCTCTGTTCTTATCAATATCTAGTTGCTCTCTGATGACATATAATTGAAAGGCCTTAGAGCATATACTCTGTGTTTTTTACTTTTCCTTGTGGCTTATATGTTCATTAGTTTTCATCACGTGTTTATTGTGATTATTTAGTATATATATATATATATATATATATATATATATAAAACAATTAAAAAGAAGATAGTACACAGATAGACACAGGAATAACTCTCTTCTATATCTCGACAATCCTCGTCACCAGGAGGCGAAGAGTGCCGCAGGAAGGCAGAGCGACGACCTTATATATATATATATATATATGAAAATGGGAAAACAAGATGAAGATCTTTCAACCGCAACAAGTGGCCCTCGTCAGAGTCAAAAACCCAACTGAAATACTAGATGTAGAAAACATCTGGTGACGGGTTGAGAAGAGTGGGAGGGAAGAGTGGTATTTTAAAAGGGTGAAAGCGTAGGAAAGGACTAAAATCTAGAAAGGGATGTTTGGGGAAACAAAGGAGTACAGTAAGAAAGAGTAAAAAACTATCCGCTAGCTGTCAACCCTCTTAGAAGAGGCTATTGCCCTCGTAACGAAAGTATCAACTTTGAAGAGACCGTTACTAATGTTTATAATATTTGATCTATTAAATTTAATTAGAGGTGATTTAATAATATTTCTTAACTACATTGATTATCAGGACCGCTTGTTGCGGTTGAAAGATCTTAGTCTTGTTTTCCCATTTCATATTGTGGTTTGATCATTGATTGTTATTTCATGTGTTTATGTGAAATCTTTTTATCATGGTGTATATATATATTAATAAGTTTTAGAAAATTAAACGTAATGCGACCTAATATATGTTACGCATATAGATGTGACTGATATAGCGATTTCGCTTGTATGATTACTTCACTTTGATTCCAAAGTTTTTCTCTTTGTAAACTTTACTCAACTAAGGTCTGAAAATGTTAAAAAGAAACTGCAAAAGTGTGAAATTAGTACTTTGCCATTTTTTTACATTTAGGTATTGAGCAATCGGTAAAGTAGTTGTTATTGCATGAAATATTCTCTCTTACTTCAGTTTAATATCTCAAAATGATTTATTTGTCAATTCATAACTGAAGATGATCAACAGTAAGCTTTTCCTTGAATAGGAATGTTTGGCTCATTTAATATTTGGTACCAACTTCATTTAAGAAGCCAGGTTATCAGATCAATAGTAAATGTTACATACTAGTTTATTTATTTCAAAACTTTGGTTTTAACAAATTCCATTTTAATTGAAATTTGGCATATAGATTGCTTAGTATGGAAATGACAGAAAACCTGTTAATTATTTTGTTATTTTTAAGTTGTAAGAGTGTGAGAGCGTGCTGTCAGTGACAGAGTGTAGTCCCTGATAGAAGTGACGACGATGTAACTATGGGAGAGGAAATAACATAGCTGTGTTTACGCAACACCAGAGTGTATTCTCATACTCTTGTGTAACAATTGAGTATTCTTTGACGAATCAGTCTATTTATCAAGAGTGCAATCTTTAAGACTCACGGATACTCCCAGTAAAAAAAAAACTATCTACACTAATAAAATTAGGTACTTCTTGGTGGGTAGCTGTTACCAGATACATTAAAGTGAGTACTTTTTTTGTGTATACCCGAAGCTTAGTCATCAAACAAGTACTTTTGGTGGATATTTGGTGTATACCAGAACATTATATGGAGTACTCCATCGTCTTCATGCATATCTCGTCAGCCATATAAGGGAGTAGTTCTTCATTGGCAGTTGTGCTCATCAACATCAAACAGTAATTTTTAATGAGTACCTAGAGCTCAATCATCAAACGGAGTACCTCTTGGTAGGTAGTCTAGTCAAGTACTTATTTATGGCTACCCTTAACTCCGGACATCAAATTTAGGACTTCTTGATGATTAGCCGTGCACCGAGACATCAAACAGTACTTTTTTATGACTATCCAATGGTTAGTAGTCAAACGGAGTACTTCTTGGTAGGTAGTCTAGTCAAGTACTTATTTATGGCTACCCTTAACTCCGGACATCAAATTTAGGACTTCTTGATGATTAGCCGTGCACCGAGACATCAAACAGTACTTTTTTATGACTATCCAATGGTTAATAGTCAAACGGAGTACTTCTTGGTAGGTAGTCTAGTCAAGTACTTATTTATGGCTACCCTTAACTCCGGACATCAAATTTAGGACTTCTTGATGATTAGCCGTGCACCGAGACATCAAACAGTACTTTTTTATGACTATCCAATGGTTAGTAGTCAAACGGAGTACTTCTTGATAGGTAGTCTAGTCAAATACTTATTTATGGCTACCCGTACCTCCGGACATCAAATTTAGGACTTGATGATTAGCCGTGCACCGAGACATCCAACAGTACTTTTTTATGACTATCCAACGGTCTGTAATCAAACGGAGTACTTCTTGGTAGGCACTCCAGGCAAGTACTTATTTATGGCTACCCGTACCGCCGGACATCAAATTTAGGACTTCTTGATGTTTAGCCGTGCACCGAGACATCCAACAGTACTTTTTTATGACTATCAAACGGTCTGTAATCAAACGGAGTACTTCTTGGTAGGCACTCCAGGCAAGTACTTATTTATGGCTACCCGTACCTCCGGACATCAAATTTAGGACTTCTTGATGATTAGCCGTGTACCGAGACATCAAACAGTACTTTTTTATGACTATCCAATGGTTAGTAGTCAAACGGAGTACTTCTTGATAGGTAGTCTAGTCAAATACTTATTTATGGCTACCCGTACCTCCGGACATCAAATTTAGGACTTCCTGATGATTAGCCGTGCACCGAGACATCAAACAGTACTTTTTTATGACTATCCAACGGTCTGTAATCAAACGGAGTACTTCTTGGTAGGTAGTCCAGTCAAGTACTTATTTATGGCTACCCGTACCTCCGGACATCAAATTTAGGACTTCTTGATGATTAGCCGTGCACCGAGACATCAAACAGTACTTTTTTATGACTATCCAATGGTTAGTAGTCAAACGGAGTACTACTTGATGGGTAGTCTCACCCCGAGACGTAAAACTGACTGCTCCTTTGTGGGTACCAACATTTCCAGTCTGTCGTCAAAAGGAGTACTTCTTGGGTCACTATACCCTAGTCAAGTACTTATTTATGGCTACCCGTACCTCCAGACATCAAATTTAGGACTTCCTGATGATTAGCCGTGCACCGAGATATCGAACAGTACTTTTTTATGACTATCCAATGGTTAGTAGTCAAACGGAGTACTTCTTGATGGGTAGTCTCACCCTGAGACGTAAAACTGACTGCTCCTTTGTGGGTACCAACATTTCCAGTCTGTCGTCAAAAGGAGTACTTCTTGGGTCACTATACCCTAGTCAAGTACTTTTTTGTGATTACCCGTATCTCCTGCCATCAAACATAATACTTTTCTCATGAAGTGAGTTTGCCCTTTCCATTTTATTAACAAAAACTACAGGAAAAAAAAACTTGATAAAAATCTTACAAAAAAGAAGGGAACTTAATTTGTTTAGCAGTGAAGAGATTTTCTTTTAAAACACGAGAAAAAAAAAGATGATTGTTAAAAATATTCAAAATTCCAAGAATATCTAGAAATATTTAAATTGCTCTAAATGATCTCCCGTTTGAAATCAATTCTAGCGGAAATGTTTGAAAGCAGAGAATTCTGACAACTCAACTGTTCATTCCCGGAAACTTCACAATTTAGAAAGCGTAATAGAGAATAGACAGATTCCACTAATCCAAATTAAAATTCCTGGAATCCATCTTAACATATTCAATAAATCATTTCCACTTCTACTGCTGTGATTTTAACTCATTTCTTTTTTGTTTTATTTTAGTTTATGAAAACTATTGATTTTCTCACAATAGTAAAGAAAATAAATTTATTAACAAGATTATTACTATCATTAATGAAATGAGTTATATGTTGATAACAAAACAGGTATTTAATCAAGGATAATTAAAGTCATAAAATGAGCTATTAAAAGGAAAAAACTAATTACCAAGCAAACGAAATAATGGAGGGAGATTTAATAAAAGATGTGCCACACGATGGGCGAATCGTAAAGAACACATTACCAAAGTTTTAATGGAAACCTTTTACCCCTTCATGTGAGAAGTAGAGCTCTTATATGCTGTATTTATCGAGAAAGACGAATGAGATTTGACCTCTTTTAATATGATTTCAACATTTCAAGGCATTCGATAAATTAATAGTAATAATATTTCTAAAAGCCTGTTGGCAAATCACATCCACCTACATCGAGTTATCTGATCGTGTTATTATTGAAAAACTAAAACTTGTATTAGTATCCGAACAACTATAAACAAACAGACATAACTATCAAAAATAATTTTAAGTTTCACACATTGTAGGGTAAAAAGATAATGAAATGGTCTCCACATATAAAAATTTAATCGTATAAACAGCGTGTTTCGAACACATAGTGTTCTTTTTCAGGCATTAACTAAAGAATACAATGTCATCATTGACACTACGTGTTGGAAACGTGTTGTTTATACGATTAAATTTTTATATGTGGAGACCATTTCATTAGCTTTTTACTCTACAATGAGTAAATACCACATAATAACTGATTGCACTATGTTAGAAGTTCACATATTTTCTATTCCATTTTTCCACTTTTCTCACATAGATTTCCCAAATTTGCAACATACTATTACCATGCCTGCTACCTTTTACATAAATTTGCAACATACCTATTACCATGCCTAGTATCTTTTGATAACCTCCTATATAACGGTTATGTATAATGTTTATTTTGTGTTAGTGTATTTATGTTATTGTTTAAAATTTTAGAAATCCTTATGTTTTAATGTTATGTTTTAAAACTTTAATGAATCTTTAAAAATGGTCAACGGAGACCGAAATATGTTGGAATACAGGAATAAAATGTTTGGAGAACTTGTGTATCTTGTTCCAAATTTATGGAAAAACCTATGTGAAAAAAGTAGTAAAATTGAATAGAAAATGTGTGAAACGTGACAAAATTATTAGTTTAAATTTTTATTTATAAATTTCATTAATGAAATCATTTCTTTATATGAGTTTCCAAATTCCATCCTATATATATGTTAATTATAGAAAGTTGTTTTTCACTTATTTATATTATTTTCTTTCTATTTATCCAGAAAAGTAAATCATCTGGTTTGCTTAAAGAAACAATTCAATTTATCCCGTATGAGCAGGCTGTTTTCATGACGGGGCAAAATAAACAGAAAGTAGATTCATCTTTAGCTAAAAAGGAATGGATGACTCTTGTTTATTTAGCTCCAGTCATATTTCTTTATATGTCCTCTCTCTCTCTCTCACCCTTGTCTTTTCTATCTGTCTTTATTTTTTGTTTTTTTTTTTTATATTCTTCCATTTTTCGCTTTATTTTATAAATTAATGCCATCCTTGATTTTAGTTTACTAGGTAAACATTAAAATCTGGTATGAGTTAAAATCGTTAAAATCAGTTCTAATCGCTAAATATAATAAATATATATATATATATATATATATATATATATATAATATATAATAATAAAGTTCTTGGGTTTGTTTGTTTGTTTGTTTGTTTGTTCACCCATTTTTCGTAGAGATAGAGACCTCAAAGTACCTGAATAATGTTAAATAAAAGAAAATTATGATTGAATTCAGAAAATTGGAGCCAGGGTAACCAGTGACTCGCGTGCTCACCGATGACAGTAAAGCACACGTATTATATGGTATATAAATGTAAAACATTTTTTTTTCTTAATTTAATATTTGCGTAATATAAACACTGGTAATAAAATAAAGGCATGAAGCCAGAGTAGACCAATGGCTTCTGTGCTCGCCGATGATAGTTGTGGAAATATATTATAAATAAATGTAACAAAAATTTATTTTTTATAATTTAATATTTGCGTAATATAAACATTAGTGATGAAATAAGGTATGGGTTGCCCAGTAGCTTGCGTGCTCGTCGCTGGCAGTAGCACAAGAATATCTTTATAAATAAAAGAAAGGTTTTGTCTGTATATTGCTTAGGACTGACTCATTCAAATTTTCTTTACGTTTCATTAATTAGAGAAAATGAATCTACCCTTAGAAAAATTTCTCTGTTGGTTTGTCGGAAAAATTTTGTCAGAAGTAAACTCAGCCACCATGAGACATTGCAAGCTGAAACTTTGACACAATATTTGAGTATGTCTAACTTAAAATCTAAGCTTTGAATGGATTGAATATTCAACGTTGAAGCGAAGTTATGAACTTATAAGCCGTGTTTGGTAACATACACAGACATGTTTATTTTGAAAATATACAGATGTAGCAAGTAGGTACTATTAGTTGATTTTAATTTCATTTGCGTATTTGAGCATATTGACAAGGTGTTTCCCAGAGTTCAAGATGTATTATCTATTCTGAATAAATGGCTTTGTGGACGATCAATTCTCAACCCTTGCTAATGAACTGGGAAAAAAATCAACAAACAAGTTCTGATAGTATATCAAGCCGAAGATAGAACTTACAAGTCAGTAAACAAAGTGATTAGTGATGAGGAAGCAGTTCATTATCCAACTGAATTTCTTGACTACTCCTGGACTGCATTCTCATGAGTAAAAACTTAAAATGATTTAATATCAGTAACAATTTCATGTTACGAAACTTAAGTGTCCCAAAAATATATAACGGGACACGACTCTGAGTTCTTACTCTGTACAGATACGCCATAGAGACGAACATCATGACTGGATGTGGTACTGGGGAGTCTGTGTGTACCACGCATACCATTGGTATGCCACTATCCGCTTCCATTCAAACGATTGCAATGTCATGTCAGCGTCTGTTTTGCAATGACGATAACTAAGTCCCAAGGGGAAACTTAGAAACAGCAGGAATTGTAGTGAGTGAGACCAAGTTTTTCTCACATAGTCAACTATAGTTTACTTGCTCAAGAGTCAGAAGTTCCAACTCTTTGTTCTTCCATGAACCTGAAGGACAGACAGCTAATGTTGAGATGCATTTGTTTAACACTGTACTAATAATCATATTTTCTACTGTTCCATAATTTCTAATGAAATTTTGGAATCTAAGAATTACCTCAGATTGTTTTAAAAAGTACCCGTCAAAGACTGGACGTTTGCTAGTTGTAAATAAAAACCGTTTTGATGGACTGTTTGTGTGAAATGTAAACACGACAGTCATGCCCCCCCCCCCCCCCCACTCACTCACTCTCACTCTGTCACTGCATATATCTCTTTCTCTTTCTACCTTCACATCATAACTAATTACACCTCAATAACTTTCACTTGACCTTGAAACTGTTTCAATTTATAATTAACATATTTATTAATCTGTTACCTTATTGAATACATGTATTTAATTGGGATAATGAGTTGCATTTTTATTTGTATTGGAAAATACTATTTCATATGGAGATTTTAACTAGAAAAGAATTTTTAAGACGAATTTATAAAGCAAAGAACTTTTTTCTTTCTTCAGTTTTTACTTCACCAGTACAGACAAATAAAAAAATGTCATACCGAAAAGTCAGCACACATAAATGAAAAATTACTCTGTTAATGTCAAAATAATAAAGAAATGTCATGAGTTTATTTTAGTTTTTTTTTTTTTTAAAAAAGTTGGTATTGAAGGAGTCGTTAAACAGATTGAGAATATAATTCATTGACTATATAACATACTTGTGCAATCTACTATAGTGTGGTATTTACTCATATTATGGGATTTCAAGAATTATGTTTTCACGCCAAAAAAAAGTTTAATATGAAACTAAAAACATCATATTGATAAAATAACGTAATAAGTTCAGTTTATTCAAAAAAAAAAAAAAATCACATAAAAACAGTAATAATTTCGTTAGTTTTTTGAGGACTAGGTTTTGTAAAAAAAATATATAAGATGAAAAAAACATATCAAATATTGTGTTGAATTAAGAGGTCAAGAACAATTTGAGAATATATATATATATATACCTCATTAAATATCTTGCCAACATTATGTTTAGTATGTTTCCTACATACCTTTTCAAGATTTCTAATGCTACTTTTCCATCTATGAGGTATGTTTAAAAGAAGGTCTGCTCCCAGAAACATACTAAACTTAATGTTGGCAAGATATTTTTTTTTTTTTTATCATCTTTATTTACAAATATACAACTACGCATATTATGCGTAACAAGCATATTTAATAATAGATTACACAATGACATAGATGCACATGAGCAAAGAATGAAACCCACTGGTTCAACTTCTCACTTTGGGTTTTAAGCAAGATATTTAATGAGATATGTTTAAAAGAAGGTCTGCTCCCAAAGTATACCAATATATATATATATAAACTAGAATTTAAAAAAAAAAGAACACATAGAAAGGAAACCACTGAACTCACCACTATATTTCGATGTCCTCGTCTTCAGGAAAAGAAGTGAATCGCTCCAAAGGCTGATAACGACTGACTTGGCGTTCGAACTGAAGCACTCAAACAGTGTAGCCAACTTTCGGAGGAAAGGTAGACAGGGAAGATAAAGAAATAAAAGCCAAATAAAAAAAAAACATTTAACTAAAATAAAATTAAAAGCTGATAACAACTTAAAAAAAAAAAAAAATCAACGATTGAGGTTAAGCCCAGGAGCCGATCTACCGCCCAGAAGACTAATAAGTGCTTCTTCTGAAGCTCTCAGAGTAACTTTCGAATTAGTCTGATCAATCTGCCTCAGGACCTGTACACGGAAACAGTCATTAAAACTGAGTCCGTGAGAACTGGCATGAGTAGCAACGGGAAGGTCACTGCGTTTGCCAACGGATGACCTGTGATTATTCATACGCAGGCTTAGCTTGGTGGAAGCCAAACCCACATAAAAAGAATCACACTGGGTGCAATCCAAACGGTAAACGCAGTTACCAGAGGTACAAGCGGTCTTGTGAGAGATAGGGTAGGTGCGTTTACTATGGACAGAGGTAAAGGAAGGAACAGGATTGATGATGATATATATATATATATATTATAAACTTTAACACATAGGAAAGAACACGGAGAGTCATTACAGAACTCACTTCTTCTATATTTCGACATCCGTCGTCATCGGAAAGAAGTGCGAAGTACACTCGCGTTGAGAAGCAAACTGCTACTGAACTGAGATAAATATATAAATGATATTGAAGTATAATTCATTTTCTATTGAAAGTTTTTTTTTATTATAATTTTAAAATTATTATTATTATTATATTAAATTTGCAAAGTTTTGAACATATGTTAAATCTATATATAAAAGATTCATAACGACAATCTACTATTGATATCAATTTGTTAAACTCCCATCATTATGGAATGAAAAATGAACTTTTAAAACCTAAAGCCAGAAGTAATAAATTGTAATTTTATTGTCGTTTTGCAACCGCTCTAAATGGGCTAAATAAATCCCGAACGGCCAACAAATGAGCCATGAAAGTTTTTAAAAGGTCTTTTGAATTTAGTTATTTATTGAGCCTTGTTATAATGAATAACTTTATGCAGCAGCTGCTCCTCTTTAATTAACTTATTAATTAACTCAAATATAATTAATAGTCTTAATAGACTGACCTAATATATTGTATATATTCAATTAGTTTTCAGTTAATTTAATATAAAAAAAAGTGACTTTCCCATCATGCATAATTCTTCTCAAACAATAGGGATCTTCTTCCCTATGAGGCCCAATTTTCTGTAAAATATCAACTTGATCCATCAAAGATTCTGGACCGTAGCGTGGTAACAAGCAATGCTAACACACGCACCCACCCACCCACCCACACACACACAGACATCATCGAATAAACTTCATAAATCGACTTCTGGGACCTCAAAACATATAACTCCATCAAAATCTCGAGATCGAATTTTTTCACGATCACTATACTTAACTTATAGTAAAGTAAAAAGGTAATTGTAAAGATTTAATAACATCAGGTGAAAAATATAAATATAAATTAAAAAAAAAAAAGAAAAAACAATCCACATATATCTCAAATTATACGTAAAGACCTACTCTTTCTTCTGTATTTGTACTATTTTTGTATTGTCTTATTGAGTAGAAGTGACCTGCTCAGTGTCAAAAGTTCCGATCTTAATGCTATCCCTAGTAACGAGAATTTCCAAAATAATATCAAATTAATTAGAGAGACGGGATTAAGTTGGTTTGCCAAGAATTGAGAGTCTATCGCTCTCTGATAGGACTTCATTTCACCGAGTAGAGTAACCTTGCATTTCCTAACTTGTTTATAAACCTGCTAACTTTTATTTATAATCATTAGTTTAATCCTAAATTGTTTCAACTCTTTCATCGTGATTTAATTTATAAATTTTCTAAAATGTGCGACCAAAATTGTTAAGAAAATTCCAACCTGAAGATGATTATTGTATAGTCGAAACCTTGTGGGTTAATAAATTAGTTTTTATTCGTTTAGTCATGTTATGTCAATCTAACTTTGGATATTCTTTATATATCTCTGACAAAGTTAATTTGGGTATTACCCCTAAAATGAAACGAGAATAATCAAAAAGTTGGAGACAGTCTGCAAAAAAGTCGTCAATGCAGAGGCTGCGTATATTTCAATTCAACATGTTTGACAGAAGATTTGTTACCCACTTATATATACACACACACACACACATATATATATATATATAAAACAGTTCAAAATTGAGTATAGGTAGCACACAAAGTAAAGAAACACACTTAGAAACTCAAATTTTCGGGCAATCCGTCTTCGGGAGAAAAGAGAAAGGGAGACCAGCACGTTGTAGGCGCAACGGCTAGTAACGTATATATATATATACGAGTATATATATATTATATAAATATTAACTGCCATAACGGTCGAAATATTGAAAAGGTGTTATCAGTCCTTCACGATCACATTTCGTCATATAGAATTTGTAGTGATGGCATTGGAATTGTAATTAGAATACTCGTAATTGCGGGAATAATAGTTCAAATTGTTTCGATGGTTTTATTGTCTATGCCTCGTCGAAGAAAAAAAGAGTGCCTTGTTCATTCAGTGAGTTTCTGTTTCATTTCTGTGTGTTCTTTTTCTGAATGTAGTTTATTTAATTCGCGGAACAGCTCACTCTCTCCCTCTCTCTCTCTCTCTCTCTCTCTCTCGTCTCTCTCTGTTTATCTCTTACTCTCAATCTAGTTAACTTTATTTGTTCTATGTCTATAATTATATTCTTATCTTTATTGCACCCTCACTATTTAGTTAACATAAAATAGTTAGTTGTTTTTGTCTATTTATAAATATACCCTATAACCTCAAAAATAAACCTTCAAAAAAAATTTTTTTTTTTACATCTTTATTTACAAATATACAACTACGCATATTATGCGTAACAAGCATACGTAGTAATATTGTAGATTACACAAGAACATCGATGCACATGAGCAAAGAATAAAACCCACTGGTTCAACTTCTCACTTTGTTTTTGTTTTCCTTCAAAATTTAACTTAATCTTTTTTTGAATTACATTGAAGTCAACATCAACATAGTGTTCCCTTAAAAGGGAAATAAAAAAAAAAACAAAAAAAAGAGACAAGAACACTAAATACTTTTGGAGTGAAACAAGAAATTTGCTTAAAATAATTAAATTCCAACACTCGATTGGATTGGACTGTGACAAGGAATGGTTGGGGGTGGGGTGGGGGGGGGTTGACCTTGAATTAGATCACAACTAAACGGTGGAGGTACTATTCTTGCAATATGTCCACCCACCCCCCCACCCCCCGGGCTTTCCAATAATAAAAAACCTTTACACTTTATTTCCTTACACATTAGGGATGAGCTTTAATCAAGCCAAGTGGTTTGTCCGTCTCCTTGAGAATTACTCTACAACCTCATTTCCAAGGATTCTTTCACGTCTAAACAAACTTCTTTTTTTTTTTTCTTTCCTTGATAACATAATAAAATACTCTTGTGTATGTGTGTGTGTGTGTGTGTATGTTTGTGTGTTTACCCTTCTTCTTTATTATCTTTTCTTTAAGTTTATTTTCGTTTTGTTTATCCAAAAGCAATGTAATAAAACTTCAAAAGCACTTCTGTTTTTCATAAAAAAAAAACATATCACTTGCTACTAATTGGTAGTAGCTACAAATGATATTAAGATTGCAGTCATCTTGAGAAATTAATCTCATTTAAAATTAAATTTGATAAAACTTTTACTAATATTCTCTTTGTTTATTAAAGTCATAAATTTGTCATAATTATAATCTTAGTTTCATCATCATCATCATCATCATCATCATCATCATCATCATCATCATCATCATCATCATCATCATCATCATCATCATCATCATCATCATCATCATCATACAACAACAACAACAACAACAACATCATTATCAACATCACCATCATCATAGTCATCATCATCGTCTGCATCGTCATCATCATCATCATCGTCGTCATCATCATCATCATCATCCTATAAATTTGTCACAATTATAATCTTAGTTTTCATCATCATCATCATCATCATCATTATTATTATAATCCTAGTTACCAGGAAATCCGATCACGATAGCGCAAATTTCATGAATCCTTACCCTCCAACCTAAACCCTTTAATCTAGCAATTACCATTCCACCAGATTCCTACCAACCCTACCAGAAAGCTAAAAATATATTGGCCCCCAGATTTACTGAGTAATACTAACTGATTTCCAGTGATCAGAATAATTTATATGGAGTACCACTAATGGGTGGTTTCTCCACTCTTTTATTTCATTTTGTTATGTATCACTTACCGATATTACTTGTTACCTGTTGGGTAGTTGTAATAAAATAATATATAAAATAATAAAAAATAGTTTCATCATAAATAAGACCTTTCATGATGATTGCCAGTTTTTATTACAAACTAAATAAATTCATAATTATGTCTATCATTAAACTGTTTTATTAAAAAATATTACATTTATTAAAACAATGGAAAAAATTCACCAGGTAATTAGAAACGCATAAAAAACATGTGTTCGATTTTTAAATAAAAAAATGTATATAGATTATCTTAAAAAAACAGTCATTAGTTTATTTTAACTCAAAATAAAATCCAGTAAAAGAAATGAGAAAGATCAGAAATAAATACAAGTAAAAAAAAAATGCTAGGTCATTTCGATATTGATTGTCACCAGAGTACTTCTCATCATGACAAGCAATATCAAAATATTGAAGCCATAAGAAACCAGTTTTCTCTTCTTGTTCCTTGTTTTTTTAATTTTTTTATTATTTTTGCATTTTTTTTTTATTTTTAACGTATTCATATGATTAAAATATTTCATATTTTTGGTTGGTTAGTAATATTATTGTGTTCTTGTTATGAAACATCTTCAAAGGTAATTGAAGATGTTTCATGTATATATACATATCGATATATATAGTGTGTTTCTTTACTTTGTGTCTTACCTGTCCTCAGTTTTGAACTGTTATATATATATATATATATATATATATATATATATATATCAATGATCAAACCACAATATGAAATGGGAAAACAAGACTAAGATCTTTCAACCATAACAAGCGGTCTTCGTCAGAGTCAAAAACCCAACTGAACACTAGATGCAGAAAACATCTGGTGAGGAGTTGAGAAGAGTGGTAGGGAAGAGTGCTATTTTAAAAGGTTGAAAGCACAGGAAAGGACTAATGTCCAGAAAGGGATGTTTGGGGAAACAAAGGCGTACAGTAAGAAAAAGTAAAAAACCTATCCGCTAGCTGTCAACCCTCTTTGAAGAGGCTATTGCCCTCGTGACGAAAGTATCAAGTTTGAAGAGACCGTTACTAATGTTTATAATATTAGATCTATTAAATTTAATTAGAGACTATTCAATAATATTTCTTAACAACATTGATTTTTCATAGGTAATAAATTTAGCTCCTGTCCAATCAATATGATGATTTTCATTTTTTATATGCAAGAATTTATATACTTTTTCTTACTGTACTCCTTTGTTTCCCCAAACATCCCTTTCTGGACATTAGTCCTTTCCTGTGCTTTCACCCTTTTAAAATACCACTCTTCCCTCCCACTCTTCTCAACTCCTCACCAGATGTTTTCTGCATCTAGTGTTCAGTTGGGTTTTTTGACTCTGACGAAGACCGCTTGTTACGGTTGAAAGCTCTTAGTCTTGTTTTCCCATTTCTTATTGTGGTTTGATCATTGATTGTTGTTTCACGTGTTTATGTGAAATCGTTTTATATATATATATATATATATATATATATATAATGAGTCGTTATCAGCCTTTGGAGTGATTCACTTCTTTTCCTGAAGACGAGGACATCGAAATATAGTAGTGAGTTCAGTGGTTTCCTTTCTATGTGTTCTTTTATAAATTCTAGTTTATATATATATATATATATATATATATGAGATTATATTTTTGCCTACTTCTTCCTTCATCATTACTTTTTCCAATTCAAATATTAGTCCTTTAAATTCTCCGGGAAATTCATACAATTGTTTAATAGTTGTTATAATATTATGAATATATCTTTTAAAAATCAACATGAAGATGGTCAAATGTAAACCAAAACGGGTAAAATAATGAATATGTTTCAAAAGTCAACAACAAATCATATTGTGATTTATTACACCTAATATCCGGAGAATTTAAAATACTAAGAATTAGAAAAGATATTCAAAAAAATGATTAGGAAAAAAGTAGGCAGTAAATTTAATCTGACATGCTCAAATGAAGGCTTGTTGCCGAAATATATATTATATAACTGTTCAAACCAGAATAAGAAATGAGAAAAAGGCTAAGATCATTCAATCGTTAACAAGCCGTCTTCGTCAGAGTCTCACTACAACTGATTTTCGATTTGAGTCTGGAGGGGGGATTGGACTCTGACGAAGACCGCTTGTTACGATTGAATGATCTTAGTCTTTTTTCTCATTTCTTAAAATGATTTGAACATTTATTATTATTTGATCTGTTTATTGTGAGACCTTGTTATATGTATTATATATTCTGTTTTTTATACTTTTTTTTACATTCTTTTCTTACATGTCATATTTTCTATAAGTGTTATCTTTTTTTAGACCGTCTTTTTGTGTCAGTTTTTAAAGTTTTAACTGTTCTTTCTTGCGCTGTTTAGTTTCACTACCTTGGCCCTTTCCAACTCTGTTATATTTATCACTTCCTTTGTTCCGTATTTTATATCTTCCATTTTTTTCATCAGTATTATTCTTCGTTATTAATTCGACTTCCCGTTTTTTTAATCTCTTTCTTCAACGAACAATAGGCATAGCTCCTCCGCTGGATTCTAACATTCTCTGCAGCACACCGTCTAGTTATTTTCCCGATTAGTTAGTGTATATTTTCAGCCGTGTTTCTTACTGTATTTTATATATATATATATATATATATATATGATCTAACCACAAAACGAAATGAGATAAAAAGACTAAGATATTTCAACCACAATAAGCGGTCTTCGTCAGAGTCAAAATGGGGTTTTTTGACTCTGACGAAGACCGCTTGTTGTGGTTGAAATATCTTAGTCCTCTTTTTTTCATTTCTTATTGTAGTTTGGTCATTGATTGTTATTTTACCAAAGTATATCGTCAACATATCTATACCATTTTCTTGAAAGATCTTAGTCTTGTTTTCCCATTTCTTATTGTGGTTTGATCATTGATTGTTATTTCACATAAACACGTGAAATAACAGTCAATGATCAAACCACAATAAGAAATGGGAAAACAAGACTAAGATCTTTCAAACGTAACAAGCGGTCTTCGTCAGAGTCAAAAACCCAACTGAACACTAGATGCAGAAAACATCTGGTGAGGCTTTGAGAAGAGTGGGATGGAAGAGTTCCTCAACCCCTCACCAGATGTTTTCTGCATCTAGTGTTCAGTTGGGTTTTTGACTCTGACGAAGACCGCGTGTTACGGTTGAAAGATCTTAGTCTTGTTTTCCCATTTTCTTATTGTGGTTTGATCATTGATATATATATATATATATATATATATATAATATATATATTATTAAAATAAGCAACAGCTTCTGCATTGACCAGTTTCTTGTTGACACTCTCTAGTTTTCGTATCACTTTGCGGTGAGACTCTGGTAGCTTCCAAAGAAAGTTAGCAAAAGACATTAACACACACAATAAACATAGGTCAAACACGAAAAACTAAATTTTAATCACTATAATTTAGTTTTTAGTGATTAAAATTTAGTTTTTCGTGTTTGACCTATGTTTATTGTGTGTGTTAATGTCTTTTGCTAACCTTCTTTGGAAGCTACCAGAGTCTCACCGCAAAGTGATACGAAAACTAGAGAGTGTCAACAAGAAACTGGTCAATGCAAAAGCTGCTGCTTATTTTAATAACATATGCTTAAGGGAAGACCTGCTGCCTTTGTACACAAATATATATATATATATATATATATATATATATATATATATATATATATATATATTGGACCTACAATTATACAATTATCCAATGTTAATTGAAAGGAATTTAGGACATAAGAGATAGATAAAACTTCTTTTGTGTGGAGACATTATTTATCTATGCATCCTAGTATGATTAAATACCACAAAAATACAGATTGAACAACTAATGAATGAAACGTCGGCATTTGAAAGTTTGCCGACAGCAAAACTTTGAAAGGTTTGCGAAAACCTGGAAAACTGAAAAATTTCCATTTTTAAATGATTTATTATATATCGAATACATTATTTTTATATATTCTCAGATACCTTGGACTGTAAAATATGTGCATATTTTAATAAACTGTTTTCCTTTAAATATAAATCCCACAAAAAAAAAAAAAAAAAAAAGATTGAGCAATATAGATAAGATTTCCCTCGAGAGACTATAGAAGTTTTTAATATTTGGGGAGGTGGTTATTATGCATTGTTGATACTTTTGGAATATTACACTGGAAAAGATAACGGTTATGAGTACACTGGAGATGTTTTCAAGTTAAGCCATTGGACCTGTGTTTCCTCCCTTTTAATATTTGATAGTACTCCTCTACGATAAAGAGGTGCCTTTCGATAATGCACAAGTGCTGGCCATTTCAGCGTGTAAATTTCATTATTTTTATATTCATTACCTCTCAAATTCAAGGGTTATTTCTAATATTAGTCTTAATCCTTGATTTCATTGATAATGGAGTCGATTAAAGCCTGAAAATGAGGTCCAGCGTATTTCGTGATGAAATTGTATATAACTGTTTTATTTTATCTATCAGTTATGGCGTTTAATAACTGATGTGTAACACACACACAACACACACCCACATACACATGCACACACACACACACACACACACACACACACACACACACACACACACACATATATATATATATATATATTTATTTATTTATATATATACGGCAAGTAACCTTTGCGTCTACAACGTGCTTGGTCTCCCTTTCTCTTTTCTCCTGAAGACGGATTACCCGAAAATTTGAGTCTGTAAGTGTGTTCCCTTACTCTGTGTGTTACTCTTCTTGAATTTTGAACTCGTATTGTGTCCAATTTGGTTCGTGTTTCGTATTGTTAAGTGATGATATATATATATATATATATATATATATATATATATATATATATAAGGTACTGTTTTCTTGACCACAATTACTAATAAACACTTTTTCTTCTTCTCGGAATTTGGTCAGGATTAATATTTGGAATCACTAACCAAAAAACAAATTATGACAGATAACGGTATTTAGACGCTAGCCTGGAAGAATAAGTTTTTGAATTTTTTATGCTGAATGTAAAGTAGATATGGCAAATGTCCATTGTTTTTGTTAGTTTATAGCCCTGAGGATGTCTTCAAAAAAGCCGAAACGTTGGCGATTCCTAATATTAACCATGACCATATTCTGAGATGAATAAAGAGTATATATATATATTATATATATATATATAATATATATATATATAAGGGTTAAGTGGGTTACTTGCCGTTACGTCTACAACGTGTTTGGTCCCCCTTTCTCTTTTCTCCTGAAGACGGATTACCTAAAATTTTAGTCTGGAAGTGTGTTTCCTTACTCTGTGTGTTACTCTTCTTAAATTTTGAACTCGTATATATAAATATATATAAAACTTTAAATTACACAAAGCGCGACACAGAAAAAAGAATAAAAAGAACACTTACAGAATTAAATATTTCGTACTGTTGTTCGTTATCAGGAGTAGACTAGAAGAGAGGACGAAGTGAAAGAGATCTTCCCAAGTCGAAGAACGGAGCGCGAAAGACGTTCGGAAACGAAAGAAATTCGCGCTCCGTTCTTCGACGTGGGTTGATCTCTTTCACTTCGTCCTCTCTTCTAGTCTACTCCTGATGACGAACAACAGTTCGAAATATTGAATTCTGTAAGTGTTCTTTTTTCTGTGTCGTGCTTTGTG
>JAPFBL010000827.1:0-66320 GCA_026182355.1 Hermatobates lingyangjiaoensis
GGATGACCTGTGATTATTCATACGCAGGCTTAGCTTGGTGGAAGCCAAACCCACATAAAAAGAATCACACTGGGTGCAATCCAAGCGGTAAACGCAGTTACCAGAGGTACAAGAGGTCTTGTGAGAGATAGGGTAGGTGCGTTTACTATGGACAGAGGTAACGGAAGGAACAGGATTGATGATAGGACAAGTATATATATATAGGATATATATATATATATATATATATATAGGATATAATATATATATATATATATATATATATATATATATATATATATATGAATTTCTATACGTTTCTCTATCAGCATTCAATTTATTTGTCCGTTTTAGATCGTATTTTTTTCAAAAACTATATATATACATTATAGTATATACTTTTACAACTTTACATGGCTTATGTTTATAATAATATTTTACAAATTAATTGCTAATTACAATTATTGATAGATATTTAAAATATTTAATTAGTGAAAATAGTATTTTTTTCCTCTTTAATTAAGAGGTCAAAACCTATAATAACTTTCCTTAGTCTGTAAACTTACTGTGGTCTCAATTCACCCCCTGAAAACTGAAAATTCATACCTAGCGGTGAATTTCACCCCCATTGAGAACATCTGCCCTGCAGGTTTCCCACAAATTTTGCCGACTGTATCAGTGCTGTGGGCTGCTATACTCTTTGTTATACCAGAATTCCCTGGTATTCATCTTAGATACACTTGGAGAGTTACATTAAGGTGATTAATTCTTAGGGTTACTTTTTTTTTAAATCTGTCTTAATTAAGCAGGTTAATTATCTTTAGCTTAAGCAGTCGTTAGCTCTTTACATTTACTTTACTTTACATTTGTTTTGTAAACTTAAAAGCCTTTATGTTAGTTAGAAGTAATAATTGATTGTTGCAAATGATTATCCTGTCTTATTGATTCTTCTCACACATGTGAAAAGCCCTTGATATTTAGCTATAGTGAATCTCATAATAAGTAGGGTGACTTTTAATCGTATTGGAGTTTAAGGACAAGGCTTGCTAATTGAGTTCAGCTGTCTCAGTCCCTTTTCTCCCTAAAAGGGACGTGTCCCTTTCACTGGAGATTACAGCTCATCCATTGCTTCATTACTTGACTCTCTACTCTAACTAGTGTATCCAAGCGTTAACAATGCAAAGCTAATGATGAATTACCATTTATAAATTATAAAGATAATTTGATTGTTTTTTTTATTTTTGGGAAAAATGAAGGCTGCAAAACACGAGTTATAAGGAGAGTGGACAAAGGCTGAGCTTTAATATTCTGGGATCATGCGCTTAAATCTAAAATTGTTACATACTACCAAATAATTTGAATTCACTGACTTGCCAAAGGTTGTAAATATGTGCTGCTTTTTAGAAATAACAATATATCTTTGCTGTGTCTCTGACTCATTACTATTGCAGTTGCAACATTTGATGACACCCCTGTCGTGCAGAGTTATGCTGTTACACTTTGTATAGTTATGCTATGATCTTTCAACTGTAACAAGCGGTCTTCGTCAGAGTCAAAAACCCAACTGAAACAATAGATTCAGAAACATCATGGTGATGGCAAAACTTGGAGGTGACAAAAGGGCGACACGTTAAATCGTCGGCCTGATTTGATCTTTGGTGTAATGGCTGGAAAGCTAAGGTGCACAGCGATCAAAACAGGTGATGGGTTGAGAACAGTGGGAGGGAAGAGTAGTATTTTAAAAGGGTGAAAAGTGAAGGAATGGACAATAGTCCAGAGAGGGATGTTTGGGTATCAAAGAGTACAGTAAGAAAGAGTAAAAAACTATCCGCTAGCTGTCAACCCTCTTAGAAGTAGCTGTTACCCTCGTAACGAAAGTATCAAGTTTGAAGAGACCATTACTAATGTTTATAACATTTTATCTATTAAATTTAATCAAAGAGGATTCGGTAATATTTCTTAACAACGAAGAGCACTTGTTACGGTTGAAATATTTTAGTCTTTTTTTCCCATTTCATATTGTCCTTATTTCAAGTGTTTATGTGAAATCATGCTATTTATAATTAGAATGTAGAATGGTGCAAAAACAATAATTTCAAAGTGTTTACTCACAAAAATAATATATGCACAATGAAGAGGCAAATGTAGATATTTTATAGTACTTGAGGTGGAGAGGGCTGTAAATTAATTAAGAGGATCAATTCATTGACGACTTGTATTTGCTGCACCAAAGCTAACAAGTGAAGGCCGGGAGTCTTATCTTATAATTCTATTGGTTCCCCGTCAACAAATTTGCCCCCCCCCCCCCTCCCAATCTACTAACCTATAAACTATTTATACAAATCAATATCATAGCAAGCTATGATAAAAATTAAAAAATTAAATTAAAATAAAGGAATAAAAAGAATAATTTAAGTTGTCTTTTTTTGTGACCGCGAAGTAATTGGGTCAGTTAGGGATATTCCTAGGCCGTGGATCTTCTGACTGCCGATTTGTATTTTATTAATCGATCTCACATACAATTGCAGGAGTTGAAAAGAGCCCTTTAGAATCATCAGCATTATCATCAGTATCTACCACGACATTCATCACTATCAATTACAGACTGAGCCTACTCACACCAGTTGGAGCACCCAGTATTCCAATGACGATGGTGACTGCAGTCATGATGAAGGAATATGGGTAGTTTTAAATGAGCGTGACATAAATAGGTTCTTACGTATTAGACGACCGGTGATCATCTAATCGAGAAAACCCTTCCACTTGAATAACCTTTACCTTATAGTGAGTTGATATTCTATCATCAATGCTTTTGTTCATGTGCCTACATCAATAAAGGTTACTGATAACGGACAAGCTTTTAGAGAAAGACAAATTCTAATAAACGATAATATTTAATAATGATGAAAATGCTTAATAGTGGGTAACTGTTAAATATTGAACTTATTATGGGTAAAATAACACTTCATTTTAGTTCGTAATTAAAAAAAATATCAACAGGATTAAACAATAACTATGCGTAAGCCAAACACAAATGTTGCTACTATGTGATCAAACTTACGTCAGTGCATAAGTGAATGGATTCGGAGAGAGGAAGGTTATTCAAGTGGAAGGGTTTTCTGAATTAGATATGACGGTCGTGTGATACGTAAGAACCCAGAAATATAAGATAAGTCGGTAGCAGAGAGTGGTTGTTTTGCGGGGTACACGTGTATCTAAGTTGGATAGCGGGCTGGAGCAGACGCTGTGGTGGACTGAGAGGCGACGTTTCCGATGCAGATGACCGGCGATGAGTAGGCCGATTAGCTGACCTTGGCCCAAGGTCAGCCCTGGCCGTCATCTAATTAGCCGCACACCACCCTCTCTCTCTCATCTCCATTAATATCCTCCTGCGCTGGACCACTTCCAGCCCTTCCCTTTACTGACATCAGCTAGATGTCAAATAACCCACCTCATTACATAGGAAACACAGATCCTATTGACTCTGTAATCCTGTAATACCTAAAACCCTAATACTTTACAGCCATTTAAACAATACCTCTAGACATGCACATTAGAAATACTATTAAAACTATCCATTCCATATATATATATCTTTTTTATTAATAAAAAAAATCAGATTTAATTGCACTTGTTTGACTAAACATTATCACCCAATTTGTCTCCTAGTTTAGGTTAGGTTAGGTTAGGTTACGTTGCAGTGGTAGTCCCACAAGGAAACACACGTAGGCAGAGCATTAGCCCTTTGTGATAACACACAATACAGATTGATTCTACATAGGAGTCCTAACTCGTGTGTTTAGAGTAGGTATCTTTAACGAGTACCTGACATCGTACAGGCTCGGGACCGATGGTTTAACGTCCTTCTCCGAGGGACGACGTGCTCAGTTTTATTCACTTCTCGCATAAATAAATCGAGGGCCAGGTGGGGATCGAACCCCAGTCCTATTAGTTCTAGAGACGAGTATGCTAACCACTGAGCTAACCTAGCTCCCGCTTCCTAGTCTTACTTTTCGATTTAGATGGCTAAATAAAGTTCATAAAACCTCCTTTTCAAACATTTATTCTGATATGAAAGCCTCATTCACTGTATTTTTTTTAAGTTTATGGTTGCTGTGTGTGACTGTGTGAGTAAGAAGAGTGACTCAGAGAGTGTGTATCTTACTAGAGTAGCGCTTCCTTCGTATTGAAATACCTTAAAAAAGCCTTCATTTACGTTCTTGCCTTAACATTTTAGAAATAAAAACAATTAACTTTTTTTGCCATCTGAATACAAGCAATAAACTTGAAAAGTAAAAAAAAAACCTGATCGAAACGCGTTGTCTACTTAATAAAGTGTATACATAGATCTTTTCTATTATTTTACTATCAGTGTATAATGACAGTAAATCTCTTAATCATATCTTAATCTGTAGCTCGTAGCTGCTACAGCATTGCCTCTAATTCTCTAGCAACCTTGCGCTGGATAGTTGGTAATTGCAATAACAAACTTGCCAGAAACATAGAAGTACACAAATTCTTAGTAAATTGGAGACCTTAAAAACAAACTACAAGCTTGCTCTATTGCCATATATACAATAAACTAAACATCATAGCAACCTTTCAACCTTACTAGATCATCTTCAGGTTATAATTAAAAAAATCAACTGATTACAGTTACTATTAGGCGGCGAGTACGGATACACTATAGGTCTTACTGGCCTTCTATTAGTGTAAATAGTTAATTTTTATTGATTATCTGAAGATGACCTAGTAATTAGGGACAGTCAAAACAAACTAGAAACTTACTATATCAGTAATTATAAACTAAACTTAACACTATAACAAGCTTTCAACCTCTCTAGGTCATCTTCAGGTAATGATTAAAAACAATAACTAATTACAGTTATTGTAGATGGCGAGTACGGATACATTACAGGTATTACTGGCACCCTATTATTATAATTAGTTAATTTTTTATCATTACCTGAAGATGACCTAAAAAAGTCAAAAGCTTATTATAGTGTTAAGTTTAGTTTATAATTACTGACATAGTAAGTTTCTAGTTTGTTCTGACTGTCCCTAATTTATTAAGAATCCTTGCACTTCCATAGTCATAGTTGGCCATAGCAATTACTACCAGCTTATCGCAAAATTGCAAGAGAATTAGAGACACCCAGTTAGAAGGTCGTAAACGCTGGAATAGCTGTCAGCTATAAAAATATTTTATTATTGCCAATAATTTTCCAGAATCTTTTTTTTTTAAAGATATTATTCTAAGACAGATAACTGGCGTTTATTTTTAGCTATATTATTTTATTGAAAAACAGTAGTTATACACTGTAGGGTTAAAAAGCTAACGAAATTTTTCTAATGGTGGATTTGGTTTCCCTAATGTATAAAACGTAAAGATATCTTTAAATGAGTGAGTACAGGCAAATAAGCAATGTACAGGCAAAACATTTTTTTTCTTATTTTCATAGATAGTTGATGAGTATTTATGCAATTCGCTTACCGCGTGATTCGGCTCGTGTTGACGCATAGCAAAGACTAAGTCATTGGCAGAACACCGCTGTGCCGGGACATCGCAGTTCAAGCCTCGCCCGGCCTTGCTGCATTATATGTAGATTCTCCTGTTTCATTATACCACCCTCATTAATCTCGCCTAATGTCCTCTGACAGGACAAAGGATTTCAGCTATGAAGAAAAATAAATTTAAATTCCCAGTCGCTTTATAAGATGTGTATACTTCTTGTGATTAAAGAAGATATATTAAGTCTTTTAAAACGACAAAAAAAACAGCATAATATCCTTACATTTTTCATAATTTCTATTTTTATGAGGTTTCCTTTTTTTTTTTTGTTCCCTTTGGGATAATGTAAGTCATTAAGTTTTCTCATTAGGGTTAATTTTTAACAATTGTTCGCTTACACCATAACTCCAAGATTAAAGCGTCTACTAATTCCATTGTTACCGGTAATATTCTACCAGCCTTCTAGTTGTAGAGACAGTTATGTTTTGTAGCTAGTTACTCATACATAGATGTTGTTGACAAAGTTCCCTCATAAACAAAGTTTTATTAGTAATATAAGACAAATCCCACAAAAATTTAATCAACCAAACGAGTTTAAAACACGTAGTCTTCTTATTGAGTTTACAGTCACTTTGATTATGTGAAAACTATCCTGATGTTTATAATAAAGCTTTATTGATGTGGGAAGTTGATCTATGATTTTGATGTATGAATAAATATTAGATAGTAATATTCATAATATCAGGAATTATACAGTATAGCTTACAAAAGCCACCTTCAACATGTGTCGATCAAAATAACCATGTTAATCAACATTGTACATGGTTGGTTACATGTTAACACTTGGTGCGTATAAAGGTCAACACAGGTTATATGTTAATACACTTTTCAATTTTAGTCCCATTACTTTAAACTGTACGCGGTTGAAACAGGTATCGAATCATAAATGAACCACATATAAGGATCTTATATTTCTAACGTAGTGCAATCACTTAATATGTGGTATTTTCTCATTGTAGGGTAAAAACGTAATGAAATAGTCTCCATATATAAAAAGTTAATGATATAAACAACGCGTTTCGAACACGGACACTCACACTTAGTTAATGCCTGAGGAAGAACACTACGTGTTCGAAAGGCGTTGTTTATACCATTAAATTTTTATATGTGGAGACCATTTAATTAACTTTTTACTCTACAATGAGCATCTTATATTATTTATGACACTAATATAGTGTTCACACAAAATAGTGTGAAAGCTATGAATGTGAGAGTTGGTATACTCAATGTATAATTAATAAATTTAATTTAATAAATTTAATAAAACTTGCCCATAGCAGAACTTTATCTACGGGATTTTCCGTTTCCATTTAGCGAACAATTTTTTTTTTGTTTTGGCTTTTTATTAATGGGGTTCCCAAAAATTATTCAGTTTTCTCGTTAGGCAGTATCCGACCGATTAATTTGCATACGAAACTACATCGTTCTGAAATATGTTCACCATTTATCTTGATTTCTGATGTAGGAAGGTTTCATTGCAGGTTACTCACTTACTTGTAGTTGTAATGGTAAAATTGAAAAAAAAAGAAAATGAAGCAATCTCAGTGGAAAAAAATTGGAGTGGCCTACACTCAACTTTACTGTAAGTAATCATAATATCAAAGTACTTAACAACCAGTGTCGTCAAGTCGTAGAAGAATTAGCTTAAAATTAGAATTCAAATTGTAAGATAGAACGAAAGTATCTATTCTTCATACTTCAATATTACCCAAAGATAATATGGAACAAGAAAACTTTAACCACCTCATAACATGGGAAGCATTAGAAATTATGATTCATGGGCATTGATTTTTCACAAGTAAGAATTTTATTCTTCGTACATATCATATCATGTTTATGTTCTCTTGTGAGACTGCAACTGCAACCTATCCTAACCTAAAGATACAGGACAATTAGTTGAGAAGGGAAAACCCTTGGAAGTTCTTTATTCTAAAGGTATGAAAGGATTCTGTTTGCAGGTAATAATTTTAGTGTTTTTTACCTTTTTTTTATAAATAGATATTGTTTTATGATTGTAGAAAACTTTTCTGATTGTCGTTGCTTTTGCCACCAGGGGGTTGGAATTAGGGCTGGTTATAGTTCTAATAAGCCTTTTAGACCAGACAAGAAACTCTTTGCGCTGATTTATGAATATTAGTCTCATATAAAGTTTAGGAGAGTTGTCAGTGGACAGAGCTAATAGAAGGAACATATGTGGGAAAAGGGTTGCTCTGAGACCTGTAATTACCCCACCCTTCTGAGGAAACCGCCCTTTCAGTTAGAAACACGACCCCACTTCTTAACTCACCTATACAACCCTTATCTAACCGAAATCCTCCCTCTAATCACACCCTCAAACTATTTCGTTTAACTGTCTCAGCAGGAAATTAGAAGTTATACACACCCAAGGGAAGTTCTGATTGGGTCATTCTCTAGAATAGAGAAAACATTTCACTTTGAGCGTATTACATTCCTAAAAAATAATAACACACAATATTAAAATGAAAGAACAACTATAGTACAACGTTCTTTAAGTTTTACTTATATACTAGACTACCCGTGATCCTTTGCGTCACTCAGAAATTATAATAGGTATTGAAATTAATTCACTGAACAATTAATTGAAATTAATGATTGACAGGAAAGAATTGTTGATTCTTGTTATTAAGGCATGGAAACAGATTCTTATATGGCCCAAGCTTTTGATAAAGTATTCTTAACATGATTCAACATATATACCCAGTACGTATATTTACCAAAATAAGTATCATTTAAAAGTAAAAAAAAATCATTCATTTTATCAAATAAATAAATAAAACATCAATTCAATACATTTGCACTATTGTCATCAGCGAGCACGCAAGCCTTTGGGCTACTCTGGCTCTATGCCTTTATTTTATTACTAGTGTTTAAATGCTGCAAATTTTAAATTAAAATTTTTTTTTGTTACATTTGTATAATTTATATTAAATTTAAATTTTTAATATATATAAGCCACTGGTTACGCTGGATTCATGCCTTTACTTTATTACTTATTGTTTAATAGTTAATAATTAATTTTTAATTAATATAATAATAATTAATTTATTTATTTATTAGTTTAATAATTAATTTTTTTGGTTATATTTATTTATAATACATTTTCACTACTGTCATCGGTGAGCACCGAAGCCGCTGGCTACTTTGGATCCATGCCTTACTTTATTACCCTTGTTTATATTATTCAAATTTTAAATACAAAATAACTACACTTTCAGAATACTGAAACCAAAAATTTAATACAATCACCTCAATTTCTATAAGGATAAACTTGTTGAGATTGTTGAAAGAAATATGGGTGTATCAAGATATAAAAGTGTATAGGAGAAAACACATTCGACCAGTAGTGTTCTTCTTCAGGTGACATCAGCTTTTGAGCAGGCTGACATATATTCAGTGCTTTGAAATTTTTTGTTTTTATTAACATGTATATACAAAAGAAGCGGTTAATTGATTTTCCCGCTTGAGCAGTATTGGTGGCACTCCTTTTTTCTATTTAGTTATGTTTTGTTAATAAAAAAAACTATAATTTGTTATTATTAAGTAAAAGAGTAACTGTACTTTAATAGGTATAACCCGTTATATTTAAAAATTGCAAATTATTCCAAACTAAAAATGTTAATAACATCCTAGTCAAATCAAATGGTTATATTTGCATGAAGGAGTTCAAGTTTTCAAGACTTCAGGCTTTCGTGCTGAAACGAAAGGAGGTTCTAATCATATTATTCTAAAAATCTTAATATCATAAATAATTCATACAAGTCGAACTATGCTAATCATTTAAATAAACACGGAGATGAACCAGACTATCGAAAATTATTGTATTTAATGCAAACAGAACAAAAAGGATAAAGATTAAATATAATAGAAGGTACTTGAAACATGAAAACATAAAGACACAGCTAATTTAATATATAAATAGTTTAATCGAATTTATATAATACTTAAAGTAATAAAATGGGCTTGAGTTATATAATAATATAATCAGATAGTAATTAAAATAAAAGTAATATTAGTGAAGGGGCAGGGTAGCTCAGTGGTTAAACGTGCTCGTTCTGGACTGGTAGTCCGTGGTTCAATCCCCACATGGCTCTCGATTTATTCTCCTCCCGCGTGAAGGTGAATAAATCTGAGTTTCATCCCTCGAAGAGGACGTTAAGCCGTCGGTCCGAGCCTGTACGATGTCATGTACTCGTTAAAGATCCCTACTTGAAATGCACTTGTGTGAGGCAAAATTTAGGACTCCCAATATAGAATTTGTAGAATTACCAATCAAAGAAAAAGCCGGTAAACAAC
Organism: Hermatobates lingyangjiaoensis; assembly: GCA_026182355.1. Lineage (NCBI taxonomy): Eukaryota > Metazoa > Arthropoda > Insecta > Hemiptera > Hermatobatidae > Hermatobates > Hermatobates lingyangjiaoensis. The sequence goes on from JAPFBL010000827.1 coordinate 9,866, forward strand.
CCATGTATCAACTCTTGTCTCCGAAGGAGACTTTGTTTATCTAAACCGTGTAAAAAACGACCAAAATACATTAACGACCACCCCAAAATTATGGTCCTGAAGACAAATGTTAATATTAGAATAAGTAATAATACATTCCGTCATACCTCGTAAAGTCTCTGAAAAGCTCGACCGGTTTCGGGTCCGTCTGGATCCAATATTAATACTTGTTATTTTATGATGTCGTTTCTTTTTCCTCGCATGGTGACAGCGGAGGCACATCATCCTCTGTCTTCCCTGACTACACGTCACTAGTAGAAATGCCTATAATAAAACTAACAAGATTTAACAATCAACTCGTGAAATAAAAATCAAAGTCTAAACCGTAAAAGAAATAAGAAAAATTACTAACTTTTTTCAACCAAAACAAAGTGGACTTTGTCAGAGTCCGACTGATACTGATACATCAAGATCAGTTGTACTCTGACGAAGGTGACTTCCTTTGGTTGAACGATTTTAGTCATTTTTATGATTGCTTATTGTGATTTAGACATAGATGGTAATACTGATATAGAAAAAACCTCAACCAAAAAAGGGAACAGGTTAGCAATAAATTCCCTGATGGCACGGTTAACACCGAAAAGAAAAACAGTGTTGCCTTACATACTTTGGTGTAGTTACTCTGTTCAGCATTATTATTTATTGTCAGAACTGTTAACATGCATAAGAGAAGAATCTCCGTGAATTTTTTTAAAAATATTTCTGAAATTAAGTATCCAAAGTTAAAAGTTGTTTTTAAAAAATATCAGATATAAAAGGTAATTAATATTATCTTGCTAAATATAATTTTTGATAATATTTCTATTATTCTGAATTAATACTCTTATCTTAGAATATTTGCTTAAACCTTAATAAAGAAGACGACAAAAAAGCCTTAATAGTTTTGTTTTAAAATAAAATAAAAAAATTAATTAAATATTTGCATTTTAATTTTGAAATTATCTTCCAAGGGAGAAGATGTGTTTTTTGAGGAGTCCTCATTACTTTGTCAATTAAGTGAAATAGAATACTTATCTTGAGGGCCATTTGAGTGTCTTTAAGAATGATTGCCTTCCCTCTAGGCAGACCTTATCAACACACTTTAAACTACCTTTTGAATCGTCTGGCAAGGAAAAAAAATGCTTATACAACAACATTTTAGTAATTACCGACTTTTAATTAATATAAGGTTTGTATTAGTGTGGAATAGTTTTAGTAGGTTTTTAAATTGTTAATTAGTGTGGGGGGAAAAATCGTGTATAATATAATTAAAAAATTTTTTTTTTGGGGTAAGGAGGTGAAATGTATTTACTTTCCACTCTTCCTTTATGAAGGGATTTTGAATAGTCTTCACGTAGGTCAAGAGTAAATTACACATTCACCCCTCACCCATTGTGTGTCGGGTGGGGGTGGGGTGTAGGTGTAATTTAACCTCGTATGTAAGAAAAGTACGCATTCCTTCATTATTAATGAGATGAGGAAAGATAACGTGAGTGAGATGAGATGAGTAAGTGAGAATATAGGAGAGAGAGTCAGACAGAGGAGTAAGAGTGTGTGAGTGAGACAAGGATCGAAGATACTCCGCACCGAGCTGTTATAGTGACATTACTCCAGTATTACTACATTCTACAGCAGTGATTCCCAACCTGATGCGAGACTGCATCACGGCACACCTTAATATCATTTATATATATATAATATATAGAATAATCAACAGAGGGTAAGATTTGATGAAAGAAAGGACAAGCATACTCCGCATCGGCTGTACTTGACATTACTCCGCCTTTCAGATTCTCGCATCATTCCCTTCCTGATGAGACGATAGGCACTAATATCATTTATATTCATGTTATAATAAACTGTATAAGTATTAAAACGATTCAGTGAAAATTTATTGAAAAAAGTCACGCTAATACTGGTTTCAGTCCCTCTTATTCGGGATCATTCTTTATACTCTGATAGAGAGGTCGATAATATATAGTAGTATATAGTTGTGTCTTTCTGTAGTTATTCTTACGTATTTGAATTTATTTTATTTAAAAAAAGTCCGCTGAACTGTTCTTTAATGTTATATATATATATATATATATATATATATATATATATATATATATACAATAATTAAATAGGGAGCAGACCTTCATTTTATACTCGTACATATATGTGTTGAACTGAATTGCCATTAATTAAACATACCCTTTTTTTGAGCAGTTTTTCATATTATCAAGGAAATATAAAAAACTGCTCAAAAAAGGTATGTTTAATTAAGGCAATTCAGTTCAACACAATATATATGATTGAAATAAACGGCAGCTTTCGCATTCACGACTTTAATACTCATCCTTTCCAGTCTCCTGACTATTTCTGTTTGAGTGGAGGGAAGTTTCCACAAAAGTTGTCCGAATAACATGTTATAACAATTTAAACACTCGGTTTAAAAACACTTCAGTAAAAATGTTGTATTGATATAAAAATTACTAACTAGCTTTCGAGTTTCATAAATAATCATCACGTTTATAATATAATATAGTATAATCAGGATATAGTAATAATAAACTAAGCTAACAACTAATTGTTATTGTAGCTTAGTTTATTCTTACTATATCCTGATTATACTATATTATATTATAAACTTGATGAGATATATATATATATATATATACACACTTTTTCGATGAAAATACGATCTGAAATGGACAAATACAGTTCAATGTACATAAAGAAACATAGAGAAATTAAAAATACACACTTACAGTCTCTAATTTTTGGTTGAACCGTCTTCAGGTGAGAAAAGAGAGGGAAACCGTCTCTGTACCAGTACGCTTGGTTTCCCTCTCTTATCTCTTCTGAAGACGGTTCAACCACAAATTAGAGACTGTAAGTGTGTGTTTTTAATTTCTCTATGTTTCTTTATCTACATTGAACTATATATATATATATATATATATATATATATATATATATATATATATATATTATATATATTAAATAAATTCAAACGAAGGAAACACACATAAAGCCACAGACATAACTCACATCGATATTTCGACCATCGTCGTCATCAGGAGGTGAGTCGCCGCCTTGTCTTCCTGCGGGACTCTTCTCTCTTCACACCTCCTGATGACGACGATGGTCGAAATATCGATGTGAGTTATGTCTGTGTCTTTCCGTTTTGTCTGTGAGTTATATCCGTCGTTTTGAATTTTTTTTTTTAAAAGTCCGCTGGACTGTTTCATTTAATTGGTATATATATAATATATATATATATATATATATATATATATATATATATATATATTTTGTGGCAGCCTATATCTACGAGGTGTGTAAATAAAGTAGTGAGAATGATTTTTTTTAAATTTTCTATTCAAATATAATTACAATGTGATATTGTCACCTTCAAAATAGTTCCCTTCGGAAGCCACACAGCGCTGGAGACGGTCCTTCCAATCATTGTAGCATTGCTGGAACTCGGATTCTGGAATGGCCTTCAGCTGGTCGGTTACAGCAGTTTGTACGAGTACATAGTTCATATCTACGTGTTTTACTTAAGTCCTTGGTCCTCCTTTCCTAACATGAAAAATATGTTTCCTTCTATATTTGGCAAGTATGCCGTGATAATTTTAGGAGTTCTTAGGTGTGCCTCAGGCAAAAAAAGGTTGGTAAACACTATTCTAAAGATTATAATCTTGTAAAAACCTGAATGGTGTAGAAGCAATTCACAGCTTAAATGAGATTAGCTAGTCTTAATTTGGTCATGGTAAAAAAACAATTGTGCTTTAAAGAACAAAAGGTCTTTGCTGAAAGAACACTCCAATAAAAATGGTTTTACTGTCTGATGTATGACTAACAATATATCAATTTTTGTTTTTCATATACGGAGAGATGAAAGTATGAAATAATAAAAGAAATAGTTGAAAATGGAGGTCAAGCTAAACTCAGGAGTTACTGATAAAAAAGGCTTGCGGCCTATGTGTGTTCTCTCTCGGGACGGCCACTGTAACCTAACCTAACCTAACCTACTGATAAAAAAGATTTCACATAAACACATGAAATAACAATCAATGATCAAACTACAATAAGAAATGGCAAAAACAAGACTAAGACCGCTTGTTATGGTTGAAAGATCTTAGTCTTGTTTTCCCATTTCTTATTGTTGTTTGATCATTGATCAGGAGTTACTGAATATCTCCTTAGTTTATGCTTGTATGATTGTTTCTTAGCTTGTCAATTCAATTTAACTTTTCTATTTTTATTTTATACAATTCTCACTGATTACGTGAACCTTTCTTCTTCTATGAGTTTGATATCAAACGTTTATTGGACATTCTTGAAGGCCTCCACAAGTGTTTCATGTTAATGAACATCATTTTCAGTGAGTCTTCAAGATTTGATAAGCTTCTATCCTGGTCCGATAACTCTTTAGAAAGGATTCAACTTGAGGTGTTCTCAAGCGAATTTTCCCTAATAATGGTGGAAATTATTTATAAACTTATAACCTCAAAAATTTCAGGTACCTAGATACAAGGATTAATTCTTTAAACCCACTCTGTTACAATGTTAGATACATCCAACTTCAACTCTATAATTCTAGAATATACAAACGTTGGATACATCCGACTTCAACACTATAATTCTAGAATATACAAATGTTAGATACATCCGACTTCAACTCTGTAATTCTAGAATACACAAACGTTAGATATATCCAACTTCAACTCTGTAATTCTAGAATATACAAACGTTAGATAAATCCGACTTTAACACTATAATTCTAGAATATACAAATGTTAGATACATCCTACTTCAACTCTGTAATTCTAGAATACACAAACGTTAGATATATTCAACTTCAGCTATATAATTCTAGAATATACAAACGTTAGATACATCCGACTTGAACTCTGTAATTCTAGAATACACAAACGTTAGATACATCCGACTTCGACTTTATAATTCTAGTATACACAAACCTTAGATAAATCCGACTTCAACTCTAAAATTCTAGAATACACAAGCGTTAGATACATCCGACTTGAACTGTATAATTCTAAAACATACAAATGTTAGATACATCCGACTTCAATCTATAATTCTAGAATATACAAACTTCTTTTTTTTTAATATGATCAATTTCGGATTGTTCATACTTAAATCTGTTTCCAACTACATGAATTATACATTATAACACACACACACTCTCTCTCTCTCTCTCTCTCTCTCTCTCTCTCTAATATCGTACTCATATATCTCAACATACACGATTCAAATTCTTTTGACAATTGTATAAATTCAAATTATACAAACTCCCATTCTTACTTAAACAATTAAGATCGTATTAGCTTTAACAATGTTTAATGTGTTTAATTATTTGTAATTTGTTTTTATTAATAAAAAATTAAAATGATTATTTTTTTGTTTCAGGTAACGATAGCAGCAATATAGTATAAGGGCATACCTTATAGTAAGTGAGCTTTTATTTTACTAATACATTACATTGTAGACACTGTACTGTGCACTGTGTATTGTGTGTGTATTACACTATTCTTATGTTATATACAGACATAATCTAGTGAACCAGGAGTTTTATACGAACTTCTAATAAAATTGTAATGTATGTGCAACATAATTCCAAATAAACTCAAAGTGACTATGCATTAGTCATTTTTAACGTGCTTCTAATTAAACCATATTATTATGGAAGGTATATATATTCAAGTACTGAGAAAACTAAACAATCTGTGTACAACAGTTGAATAGTGATAAATAAGAGGACAATTGGATTGGCATTAATATGATGAGAAGACAGGTGTTGGTGATAAAGTGATAAGGTGCTATCTAAATGGAATAGGCGAGCCTGGCAGCTGACGAGAGAGCACAGCTAGCGGGTGACAGGGAGTACAGCTCTGGTCACTAACCGCCTCTATTACAGTCAAACCCTTCAATCTCAAGGCCGGGGGTGGAAGTCATTCTGACTGACGGCCAGCAAACACCCCGCATCAGTCTAAACTGTACCTGACAACCCACCACCGCAGTAACGGATATTACCGAAAGTTAGTGCCAAGTGTGAATGTAATCAGGCTTCAGCCTATTCATACTTATGCTTTATATCCAAACCTCTGTAAATATATATATATATATATATATTATATCTATAGCAAGGAAGAACGTCGAGCCACCCATTCTCTCACGTCGGGTGGCCCGACGTTCTCCCTTGCTATAGATGTAAAACCATGGCTTGGATTATTGGAGAGGGTCTCCACACCATATATATATATATATATATATATAAGTTTATATATATATATATATATAAACTTTTTCGTTGGAAATACGATCCGAAACGGACAAATATAGTTCAATGTAGAAAAATAAACATAGAGAAATTAAAAGCATACACATACAGTCTCCAACTGTCTCTGAAACAGTGCACTTGGTTTTCCTCTTTTATCTATCCTGAAGACGGATTCAAACCAAAAATTAGAGACTGTAAGTGTATTTCCTTACTCTGTGTGTTACTATTCTTGAATTTTCAACTCGTGTATATATATATATATATATATATATATATACGGTTGAAATTTGCAGCAGCTTCTGCACTCACTAGCTTTGCGCTGGTGGCCTCGATCCTTCGGGCGATTCTTTTTTCCTCTGGCTGCAGTTGCCATAACATCTGTCCTAGAGACATCGTTGATATTCAAACTATTTTCCGAGCTTTCGACCATAGAAACGTTGGTCATCATTAGGTAGATCATGCCTTGTGGTTAAGAGCTTAAATAGCTATCTGAGTGGATCTTGCTCCTGGTTGGTCTAACCAACCTGCGGTTAATTACCGCAGATATTGATTAAAGTTCGAATACTTCTCATGACTAGATTATTCAGGTATAAAATTTTACAAAATGTCACTCAGAGATGTCACACAGTAGTTGGTATTACTTTAAACTGGTAAAAATCGCTACTAAAAATTTGTGAAACTCAGATTTAGAACCAATGAATTAAGATCAACCAAGTGATGCCTTTGCCTATATCTAAAAATGGGTGCCGAGTAATGAATGAGCCATGTCTCTAAAGGTTAAAAGAATGTGAATGTGGAAAAAAAAGAAAAACTAGTTTGTTATATAGAAAATAGGCATGGTTTCTACTGTAGTTAATATTTTGTGAAAATACATTATTAAATGAGAAATGGGTAATCTTATGTGGAAAGTAAAATTATCTACTTAAGAGTGAATCGTTTTTAAAGAGCTGATCAAATACTGTCGTTTATCAGCTAGTAATTTGTAAGGTACTGTTATGAAGCGTGAACTAATTAAGTCTTTTTTAAGGAGAAATGCAGTGCTCCCTATGAATTAAAGCTGTAATTTAGTCGTCTGTAACTGAAATACACTTTTTACTATCATGAGTGAACTGAAGTTGAAAGGTTGTAAATAAAACTTGACTGAAAGGAATCAGTTAAGGTTGCTTCAATAATATGAGATTAAAGGTAGGCATAGGAAGGAGAGTGGGTGCCTACGGGGAGTTCGGGTTTGGAGGCAGAGTGCTTGCGGCCACTAGATCAGATAATAGACAATAGCCATCACGATTCTGGCTGGTGTCCTAACCACTTAATTGGCCCGTCTGATCAGGTGGTGTGGAGTCAGGCGCTCCGATGTCCCACAGCTCCCTGGCATCAGTGATCCATCAACATGAACTTCCCAATCGGATCGTAAATAAAAAAAACAAAAACATTGCTGTAATGACTGGAATCAAGGCTGGGGCTGGCTCTAAATCAATACGACACGTACTCAACCCCGCGCACTTGCTCGCCTCTGCAGACGACCTGTATATTAACTCGGGATATGAAGCAAACCTCTTTCATTACGCCCTCCCGCCTCCAGCCTTCCTCTCTTATTCACAGCTCATTAATCTAACCGCTAATGCAACTCACCTTCTAAATAAACTCGACAGGTGCATCGCTCCCACCTAACAAACTATTATCGCATTAGTCGTGCAATCAGTTTCCGCGTGATATTTCTTCATAAAAAGAAGTAAAGAAATTAGTGCCCACACATAAAAACAACACGTTTTGAACACCTTCTACCGTACTTCAGGTGTTGATGTTTTCCACCGCCCCCACTTCTAAGGCTTTCACTTCTTAGGAGTGTCACTTACACTTTCACTTGCAGGAGTGTCAAACTCATGTTGGCCTAGGGGCCGAATACAGCTTAATCTGTTCTGAAATGGGCCGGACCAGTAATTCATTCCAAAATTACATAGAACTAACAGTAAGTCACTTTTACTAACATAAGCCACAGTGTTAGTATAATGTTATCTGAGCGTGCTAATATTTGGGACCGTAGCGGACTATATAAGAACCACTGGTTTAAAGAAAATTAGAGTAAACTCATTCTTTTTTTTTATAATAATAATAATGTAGATTTATTCTTCGGGCCGTACCAAACCCCGGAGTGGGCCAGATCCGGCCCGAGGGCCGTATGTTTGACACCTGCCTTAGTCCTTTTTTAGAGGCAAAAATTGAGGCTCATTTATAATTTCCACACCTATTTACATAATGGGCGAGCCACATTACATGTTGATTTTACATTCAGAGTCCTAAATTGTCCGTAACTCAAATTTATTTAGAACAAGGATCTTTAAGGAGCACTTGATATCTGAGAGGCTGTCGGTGATGAAATTTGTTCAATTCCTGCATGAAAAAATCGAGAGCCAGAGTGGGTATTGAACACTTGATCTACCAGTCCAAATGCTAGCACGTTACCACTATACTAACGTGGTTCCCTGCCCTTCTACAGCTTAAAACTGCATATACAGATGATTAGACCAACTGCCGACTTCTGACTTCAATGAATTCTGATTAAAACTGGCGTCAATATCGTAGCTGAGATTGTAAAAAACATGTACTTTGTTATCGTGTAGATACAGAGAAGCATTTAACATTACTATCTTAAAAGGTTTTCTTAATATATTTTGAAAGATCATATGAAATTATTGTTTTTTTTTTTTAAAATCATCTACTGTTATAGACCTTTTGTCTTTTAACCATTTTAATTATGGATGATTAAAGTTAGTTTTACATTTTAAATAAGGTTAGTTGTAAATGTAAGGTAAAAAGCTAATGAAATGGTCTCGATATATAAAAATTTAATGGTATAAACTAGGCGTTTCCAACATGTAGTATTCTTCCTCAGGCATTAACTAAAAAATACAATGTCATGAGAAAGTTATCTATAGTACAAAGTAAAAATAAAATAACATATGGAGAGTTTTTTTAGTTAATGCCTGAAGAAGAACACTACGTGTTTGAAACGCGTTGTTTATACCATTAAATTTTTATATGTGGAGATCATTTCATTAGCTTTTTACCCTACAATGAGTAAATACCACATAATAACTGATTACACTACATTAGAATTCCTTGTTAGTTATTTTTTAAACTTACTTAAAATTAAAAACGGTTAGTTGTAAATTTCCTTTTTTTTAATATGATTGTGTTGATTGAGACTCCAGACCGGTTGTTTTAAATCCACTCCAAAGGAAGGATAGAAGCCAAATTACTCTTATTTTACATTAAAAAGCTAAGGATATGCCCTCTGTAGCGCACTAGATCCTTTCTATTAAACTTTGTGTTGTGCTTCCATAAATTTCAGGAATGAATTTAATATGGGAAATGAAAAATGGGAAATGCTTTAATAGTTATGAGACCTTCAAAGAGGTAGAGGAGAGAGAGAGGAGAGGTAGAGAGAGAGGTAGAGGTAGAGGTAGAGGTAGAGGTAGAGAGTAGAGGTAGAGGTAGAGGTAGAGAGTGAGTAGTAGAGGTAGAGTAGAGGTAGAGGTAGAGGTAGAGGTAGAGGTAGAGGTAGAGGTAGAGGTAGAGGTAGAGGTAGAGGTAGAGGTAGAGGTAGAGGTAGAGGTTGAGAGTAGAGGTGAGTGTGAGAAGAGGTAGAGGTAGAGTAGGTGAGAGAGTAGAGGTAGAGGTAGTATTGAGTAGTTTTTAGTTATAAGTTAGTTTAGTTCAGAGGGAATGATTTTAGACCTTGAGGGTGAAGATAGAGATTGAGTAGGTCTTGATTGTGTATTTATATGTCTTGTAATGTGTTTGCTAGTTGAAAGTGCAACTGGTACAGGGAATTTTGAGTACCTTATCAGAATGGGTGACTCGATACCAGAGATTAGTTGTCATACTCTAATGGCCAGGTACGTTTCGATAAGTAGAATCTCTTAGATTGCGTTGCTATAGGTCTGAATTCATTCAATGGAATGGTGAAAGAGTACCTTGTCAACAAGGGCTGATTGACTAAGTGGTTATGTAAATATGTCAGAACTAAAGTAGGAAATCAAAAGGTTTAGGTTATAGGATAGAAAGTTGAGTATGATCATCTTAATCGTAGTCTAGTAACATGATTTGTTTGACTATGTCACCTATTATTAAGGAATGGTAAAAATACCCTTTCCTCATTCAGTATTGGTTATTATGTAATAGTAGAAAGGATTGTCTCTTTTGGATTAGAAAATCTTAGTATATATATATTGGAATCATTTGTTTGCTTTGAGCTATTATTTGTTATCTAAATACTTTCACTATTCAGATGCCTTTGGAGAAGGCTGCTCTTGTAGTCAGTTAAAATGTTCATTTGCTTGGTTATATGTTCATCTGAAGTTGGAGCCTTTCCTCATCAGTAAATGTCAATCTTGGTATATGATATTCTGAAGTTGCGGCTTTCGGTCGAAAATATAGAGAAACCTGACCTAATGGGTGGATAAACCTATTGAAAGTCAAGAATCAATTCATTTTAAAATATATATATATATATTATACTTTCAAATGAATGGGAAAGCAGGGAAGCTATCTGATTGAGAAGGGAGGCGGCGGTGTTTGTGGGATGGTCCAGGGTGCGCAGATTGTTTCCTTTCTTTGGCTAATCACAGACTGTGATCGGGGAGTAACAAAGAACTGACTTGCTTGCTGCATCGCTGGGCACAGGCCTAACCAGTGTCAAGCCCCTCCATTCACTGTGCAGCCTTGTTCTAGATCAGCCAGTTTGATCTTCACTTTGCCCAAACAGATTCACTGATCGCCTCTTCCAACAATGGTATCTGCTAAGCCACTATTACAACATCCTTGCTGTTTTATTTATATTTTTTTTTCTTTAAAGGATCCTAATTGCTTTCAGAGAAAGCCAGCAAAAACTTTACATTACCAGGCCAACAATTCGCTATAAGCTCCAAGAGCATAAATTATTTCAATTTTTAACTTTGAATTAAACACCATAGGGATATCACAGAATTGATATATCGAATTTATTCACTTTGTGATATACTTTTCCTCATAAAAAGCAAATTCATGCTTCTGAACCCGGTCCAGACTAGTGAGATTGTGATCTAGACAAATATGTTACAGAGAATGCATTCTGTTTAACTTTATTCTAATGATATATATCGTGCTGCACTACATCTGTAGTTAGTAAGTAGTAAACAATTCTTACACCTCAATTCTATATCATTTTATTAATTCAAAAATGAAACGGTCCGTTAGGACGAAATGTCAAACGATTGAATAAAAGAACACATAGAAACGACATACAACCCAGTTCAATATTCCGGCCTCGTCGTCATCGGGAGAAGGAGAAGAAGAAGAAGATGAGTTTGGGTGGCAAACAGCAACTTTTTCTTCTCCTTCTCCTGATGACGAGGAGGTCGAAAAATTGAAGAGTCGCTGTCTCCCAGCCAAGCAAAACTATTCTTCTTCTCCTGATGACGATGAGGTCGAAATATTGAATAGTTGCTCTTTACCAGCCGGGTAGAACTCGTCTTTTTCTTTTTACTTTATTATAAGTTAAGTATAGTGATAATGAAAAAATTGATCTCGAAATTTTTTTCTTCTCCTGACGACGACGAGGTCAAAATATTGAAGTTAGTTATGTGTTGTTTCTACGTGATCTTTTATTCTAATCGTTTGATAATTATATTCATTTAATTTAAACTTTTAAAACTGTTTAAAAAATGATATCTCATTTTAAAAAAAAATAATGATAAGTTGATCTATAAACCCATTTAAAGATTATAATTGATTTATGAATAGCAATTTTTATTAATTTTTACAAAATAGATTATTACATTCTTAGGGAAATGAAAACCAAAGAAAAAATATCAAATGATTGTATAGGTAGAGTTAATGTTGACTTAGGCAAACTAGTGACATCTTCTATTCAATCCATAAGTTCTTTCCTTTAAAGTTTTCCAGCTCCGATCAATAGTTAAAGAACTTGAACTTCAACTCCTCAGTAGTGTAACTATAGAGTTTACTCCACAGAAACAGCTAGTTTTCTTGCAAGAGCTTAGCAAGATGTTGACACGATCACCACTATAGTTTGAGAACTATCTTCGCGAAACTGTTCCACAATCCTCTTTGTTTTTCCCATTTACTGTCTACTATAAGTTGTCTCTATCGAGAGTTTTGTTTTATTCTTTTTCTCATCCACAGGTTCTCTTGAATCACTTTTTCTTTTTTAAATATCCTATGAATATAACTGCGTCACAGCAACCATTAAAATATTACACAAATTACGACTATTTTAACAAGCGTACCAGTGGTGGGATTCAATTTTTTTAAGAACCGGTTTGTGCGAACCGATGCTTAAAATATTATGAGTTTGAAAACTAAATTGTTTAGTTATATATAGGCTGTATACATGCGCAAATTACGTTGTCATACATGCACAAGTTATGTGAGTCACGCGACACTTGTGGAGTTTGATAGTGGGCTAATGAATACAGGTCTGAATAGGGGTTTACGTAATTTTAACAACAGGTTCGCCGAACTCATAATATTTTAAGCACCGGTTCGCACAAATCCCGGGAATCACATCACTGAAGCATACATATTACTACATCAGGGATTCGCATCTTTTAGATCAATTGAAAATAGGTATTGAAAATAATGAATGTCCCCTTCTTTTATACAAACAGAGCGTTTTGAACAGTTAGTATTGTTCCTAAGCGATGAATGCAAGAGGTTTGATCTCACATGAAAAAGAAAAGACATCTCAACGTCTTTCCATATTGAGAATGGTCTGACTTCAGTTGAAGGAAAAAGGAATCAGAAGAAGTTGTGCAATAAGGTTCTGCGATATATTTAATCATAATGGGAATTGTATAAACTTGTGTAAATACAAACAATTTGTATGAAAAACTAATGAATGTAAATTTGTATCATTTTGTAATTTCACAAGTTCTGTTCTGTTCTGTTATATTTGATAGCATAAAATATGTCAGCAAACATTGATTGTTTTCAGAACTGACATAATATATATTACAGTTTAAGATATTAAATTCTTTTTTTTAAGAATTTATTACAAGTGTTATTTGCACAATCATTTGTGATGAAGTGAAGATGATGTGTGAAAGGTCTACGCAGGGACTTCTGGTCTCCTGAGATTTGAACCCTTGTTATCGTGCTCGCTTCTTTTAACAATTTTATTCATACATAAATTTCTCATAACCCTTATTCACAATTTCTATTCTATCCACTAGGGGGCCATATTATATATTAAATTCATTTTTTTTCTTCGCCTTCTTAATTTCGTTTATTTGCAGTAGCGTTTATATGTTTCGGTTATTATTGATGCGTCAAATTATAGTTCCTATTGAGATATATGAAGTAAAACAGAATTTTATGTAACATATCATGTTAGTACCACAGAAGTTCCTAGTACAATTATTATAAACATCAATCATATTAAGGAAATTTTCGTCAGATCCCGAATGCTTTGGAAAATCGTCCGTAACATAGAAGAACTATGATTGTTAGTCTTACAAGTATTCAATTTTATTTTCATAAAATGCTAAAATTTAGTTTTAGGGTTGAAAAGAGTAATTCTTTTTCTACCAGTCTTACGAAAATAAAATTTCATTATACTTCATTTTGTAACAGGTGTTAAAATATTGCTCATACTTGAAGTATAAAACAGATAAAAGTATATCTAATAGTGTAATGAAAAATATTCTCATTTAAAATACTTTTCTTGAAATGTCTGCTGCCTTCATCCATATTTCAAACTCAACTTTTTCTCGATGCGATTCCCTTGATGCAAACATCAAGTATTCGAAACGCGTTATTCAGTTTCTTGTAATAAACTTGTTTACAAAAAAATGTGGAGACTTAATACTTTTCCTAACATACTATAACAGATTGCACAGTTAATAAATTAAAATGTTTGCTATAGAATATGTGCAGACTGTATTTCAGGTAAGCAGTAGATCCTTTTAAAAATAACCGTTCCTACAGGACAAAGTTTCTGGCTCTTATACACTTAAATGTGCTAGGATCGATTACCCCACGTTCACATAGCATTTACATAATGCTTGAATATATTTTTCTATCTTCTTAAAACATTCACATTTATAATAACATTTTTATTTAGACAACAAGATAAATGTTTTTTCAAAGTATGTTGCATATAAATGCAGTATAATTTTTGAAAAATCATGAAACAAATTTGATGCAGAAATGATTATTCATCCAATAGATTTAAAAACGTTTTTCGACATAAAAGCATTTCAATATTGAACAATTGCGTAGTACTTAAAAGCACTTGATTAAAAACTTTCTCTAAGTTTTAAGTAGAACTCAAGCTACTTGTCTAGACAAAGAGTGCTTCAAAATATTGTTCATTCTATTGTATGAAAAGTAAAAAATTGATGACGTTTTAGTTACATATTTTTGGTTTGAATTCCTGAACACTTGAAGGAAAAATACGATTCCAACTTTAGAACGTGGCTTTTTCTTTCTTATAAGCTAGAGGGGTTCTTTAAATTAAAAATAATGATAAGAAAGTTTATTCTAAGAATTTGGTGTTTATTGAGAGAAAATTATATAAAAATATATGCAAATCTCATGATGGTAATTCTGTGAATCTCTCAATATCTCTCAAACATTGTTTTGTAGTAATCTCAGTAATTTCCTTTTCAATGCCCTTAATAGTCAATCTTCTATAAATGCAACACCGAAATCTGTTTGTGAAATTTCACCTATTTTAGATAAGATATTGCGAATATAAATCATAACTCGAGTGTTATCCTATTTGCAAATAAAATAACTTTTAGCAAATGTTTAATAGAGTAAATGGAAAGCAACAACATCATCTTTAAATGGGAAACAAACATCATATATATTATATATATAATTATATATATATATATATATATATATATATATATATATATATATATATATATATGATGTTGTTTTCCCATTTAAAGATGATTTTGTTGCTTTCCGTTTACTATACATATATATATATATATAGTTCATAAAGGAAAGAGAAAAAGAGATAAAAACACGCACAAAAGAGACTCACAACGGTATTTCGACATTGGTCGTCATTGGGCAGAAGTAGTCCCTTTCAGTAGCAGAAGCCAACTCATATATATATATAGTTTAATATAGACAAAGACACATAGAGAAATCAAAAGAACACACTTACAGGCTCTAATTTTCGGTTTGAACCGTCTTCAGGAGAGATATGAGAGGGAAACCAAGCGCACTGTTTCAGAGACGGTTGGAGACCAACCCTTCTCTCCTGAAGACGGTTCAAACCGAAAATTAGAGACTGTAAGTGTGTTCTTTTGATTTCTCTATGTTTTCTTGTCTATATTGAACTATATTTGTCCGTTTTGTATCGTATTTCCAACGAAAAAGTGTATATATATATATATATATATATATATCGATAAAAACATTTCACATAAACACATGAAATAACAATCAATGATCAAACCACAATAAGAAAATGGGAAAACAAGACTAAGATCTTTCAACCGTAACAAGCGGTCTTCGTCAGAGTCAAAAACTCAGTTGGGTTTTGACTCTGACGAATACCGCTTGTTACGGTTGAAAGATCTTAGTCTTGTTTTCCCATTTTCTTATTGTGATTTGGTCATATATATAAAGAAAAAGTAGCTGGAATTTTGGCAGCAGTTAGCAATCTTAAAGTTTTTTAGCACATCGACTGGGTATTAAGTGCATGTTCTTGAATGGTTATTTGAAGGATGAATTTTCGTAAAATTAACACATTATATAATTCAAATTTTGTATTAGAGTAGAATAAGTCAAATTTTTGCTGTTAAACAGGTTTTAAATGTTGGAATCAGATTTTCAACATCATACATTTTATATCATTTACAATGAGCTTAAATAAACCTGAAAATTGTGATTAACTTTATTAATAAAATAAAAAAAAATGTATATCTGCTTATCTTTTAATTCATTCTAACAACATATTTATGGCTTTGCAATATTTTAAAGTTGATAAATCAATTAAAATTTGATATGTGATTGAAATTTTATATAGAGTTTAATGGATTATAGACTTAGAAGTTAGAATATAGACTTAGAACAACTAGGCATATTCTGTGTAACAGGCATATATAGTAATAGATTACACAATGACATCGAAGCACATGAGCAAAGAATGAAAACTACTAGTTTAACTTTTCACTTTGTTTTTTTTTTAACTATATTATTTTAATAGTAGATTCCTGCACCATTTTCTCTTGAGTCGTCTTGGGGGATTCTGGAAAGGTGAGGAGGAAGCAAAGATTCGTACAAATGGATTTGGGTGAGAGGAAAGGTTATTGTGAAATGACTTATAATGATCAGAGGCTAAGTTTTGGATGAATGGAATTTTTAGGTCTTTATGAAGGGTGTAGTTTTTGATGTAATATGGAGCATTTGTGATAGTGCGATGAAAAAAATTAAAAAAAAAAATTATAGAACTGTGTCAACCTGAACCTCTTTAAAGGGTTGCAAATAGATTTGTCATTCAGAATTATAGTAGTGTTTATACTTTGATTGAAAAAGGTCTAATGATAACGGAAAGTGCAAACAACAGTGATGACACTAACAAACTAGGGTTCGTCGGTTTTTAAAAACCGGTTTTTTTGGAGAAATTATGAAATTCAAAAACCGGTTTTTAATGTATGAATAACGCTTAAAAAAAAAATATGAAAATGACAAATGTAGCCAAATGTAACAGATTGATGAAAACACTGTTGCAAGAGGTTTGGTTCTTGGAATCATATCGGTACGATTTAATAATATGGTTATAAAACAATATGCTTAATAATATAGTTATAAAATAATATGGTTAATAATATGGTTATTATAATATGGTTATTATAAAAATGTGAAAATATATTGTTTTTATTTATTCGAACCCTTTGCTGAATAACTCGTTTCACTATTATAAAAATATTTACATCCTTATATATAAAAATTATCCATAAACAATGAATAATTGTTTTTAAAGTTATTTAATTCTGGTCAAGTATTATTTCTTTGTTTTACTAAATTGCCTGAAAAAAATTTACTATAAATAAAATTGAACAGTAAATAATTTCAGTCAAAAACTGCTTTTAATCACTCTAAATTTTCTGTTAAAATTTTTTGTTCGAATTACAGAATATTCGAGCAAAAAAAAATTTTTCATAAAACTTCGAAACCGGTGAAAACCAGTTTTCTGGAAAAATTACAATTTGAAAACCGGTTTTCTAAAATGTCGGTTTTTGTATAAACCCTATAACAAACCTTATAGGCGAATAACAGGTGATTAGTGTAGACAATGCTTTTACTAGATCAAAACATCAGCTTTGGGCTAAACTTCTTTAACCAATTTGATTATATGGCTTTAGAGAAACACTGGAATTACCTTTTACACGCACTGACTTACCTCAAAGCCACTCGAATTGATGAACTGATGTTTTCTAAAGACTGAAAGCTCTCTTGTTGCTTACTGTTCTGCTGTGACTGACTGAATAGTTCTGTTTGTAAATCCATGTGAGGTTATTGTTTCTAAGTTTTTGGTGACCTTGTCTAATGAATCTATAACAAAAAGTGTTAAGTGACGCTGTCCATCACACAAATTTAATACGTGTCTTCTGTCTAACTGAATGGGAAATCTTTAAAATAAGAGACATCCTCATGATTAGAATAAGACACGCTAACTTCTTATATAAAAAGTTTTATAAAACGTCAAAGCGTTTCGACCGCTCAGTGTCATCCTCAGGTTGCATCTGCACTAAGAACGATGAGCCAAATGTACGATGAAGACTAATTTCTCGAAACGCGAATGGACGATGAACACGAAGTATTTTAAACAAGAAGACGATGAAGATTAAGTGTTCAAAATGTGATTGGATGATGAACACTAAGTGTTCGAGACGTGAATGTACAATGAACACTAAGTTTTCGAAATGCGATTGGATGATGAACACTAAGTGTTCGAGACATGAATATCAATGAACACTAAGTTTTTGAAATGCGATTGGATGATGAACACTAAGTGTTCGAGACGTGAATGTACAATGAACACTAAGTTTTCCAAATTCGATTGGATGATGAACACTAAGTGTTCGAGACGTGAATGTACAATGAACACTAATTTTTCGAAATGCGTTGGATGATAAACAGTAAGTATTCGAGACATGAATGTACAATGAACACTAAGTTTTTGAAAGGCGAATGGATGATGAACACTAAGTGTTCGAAACACGAATAGATGATGAACACTAAATATTCGAAACACGAGTGGACGATGAACACTAAGTGTTCGAAACGCAAATGTACAATGCACACTAACTGCTCGAAAGGCGAATAAACGATGAAGACAAGTGTTCGAAAAGCAAATGGACGACGAACTCTAAATAACACAAATGGATGGTGATACATATGTGTTCGAAAACATTTTTAAATGAAGACTTAGGGTTTCTTCCCATTATTCTAATCATGAGTAAATACTGCTCCATGAATGGTTGTATAGCTCGTGAGAAGAAAACTCCTAGATTGGCAAGTCTGAATCTACAATTTTATACAATACTAACCTGGGCTGCGCTTAACTATTCAACAACGTCATTAAAAATCAGGTCCCTAAACATATTTCTATAAAAATGCTTTCCATATGATATAGTTGACAAGAATATTGAGCTAACGTGTACACATCTAATAGAGAACTGGATAATATATTCACAAAAAGCTATATTCTACATTTATTAATGACTTTAGATTTCTGTTAATGACACAAGTCGACTTTGATACGGTTTTTATTGTTGTTACAAAACCTTGTCAAACTAATAGACTTACTTTTACTTTGTCAAGTTTATTTTTTTTTTAGTTTATTCAATACAAATGCCATTTCACCTATAAGGTGAATTTATTGCTTTCTATTTGTTTTTGAAGATTTTCATTTTGTTGTCCACTATATTGAAGTAAACAATGGTAACATTAAGAGATAACTTTTTATAACCGATAAATAAATAGGACTGTATTTTAAAATGAAGTAAACATTTTCACTTATAAGTCTATTTATACTTAAATTTAACATGTAATCACATTGATAAGTAGTGAATTAATCAAAATGAAATACAGGGTTACTAAGCAAACTGGAAACAATACAAAATTCACTAAATTAAAGGTTTACGTTGATTATTATTACAACTAAAGAAATCAACATTGCTGTGAATACCATTACTTTATCATCATACAGAAAATGCGGACTTAGGCTAATAATTATTTATATCGTATGGGATAAAGTATATTTTTAGTGTTTTTAAAATATTTAATAGGCTGGATTTCCAAAAATTGCCAATATATGTGAAATCAGACGGATGTTAAATGGTAAGTAAGATGAAAACAATGAATTAAGTTGATGAATATGAACATGACGTCACAACGGGAGAGAGAAATTCAGTAATCATACATAACGTCTTTTTCCGAAAATAAGACACTGTCTTACTTTCTTTTTAGGTCCACAATAAGTTCAAGAGCTTTTTTTTTGGAGGTGGTCTTCAAGTACAATAAGTATCTAGGTTTTATATATTTTTAATATTTATTTATGTACATAAATTTTAATGTATTCAATAACAGTCATATTATTTAGTTCTGGAAAATCGTCATAAATTAACAAATTCTGAATTCTGTTCTGGTTTTCCTTCAAATGTCTTTCTTGTAGAATCATTAGTCTGAATCTCTCATGTCTTGCAATATAGCTATTGTTAAATAAATAGTTTTTGTCTAAGTAGCCTTCTTGAAACGAACTGTAGAGCTAAACTAGGAATAACGATTCTAATATTAGGGCAGTTAGAGATGCCTACTAAATTCAGTAGCATTTTTTAGTCTGTATATTTTTCAAATTATTTTAACTAGGGATATTTTCGGGGTTGTCTTATTTGTTGGGAAAAGACTGTATTAATACGGTAGTAACTTCGTGTGTCACTCCTAACTGTAACCGATGTTACCCGAGTAAGACCGAGGTAACACGACAGTGGTCAAAGTTTAACCGAGTGGGGCCGAAATACCCATGACTTACCAATAGTGAAATTAAATTGTTATTTAGAAATTTATAAAAAAAATTTAATTGCTCCAATGAGTTGATATAATATGTTAGACGAATAAAATCATTAAACCCAAATGTATTTTTTTATGCATTCCATGGTATGATGGAAGGTTTTGGGATCAAAGTATTTTGAATAATCAAATAAAACATCAATTGGTTTTAAACGAGTTTGATATTGTGTTTACTTATAATAAAGTTGAGTGTAGGCCACTCCAGATTTTTTATTTTATTTTTTATTCCTCTTTGAATTGAATATATTGTAGGTAAAGCAACAGATCTCCTGTCAGGATAGCTATTATATTAATAATTAAATACTAAATGAAGCTTAGCTAAAGTTAACAAGACATTCACTGATGGTTATACGGTACGAAGTTTGCCAGATTAGCTAGTATGTATGAAATCCTAGTCTTTAGAATAATGTAGCCTTTAAAAAATGATTAAAATTAATCCTTCTGAGGTAAAATGGATAAACCAACAAAGTCTCCACACAAATGAAGTTTTATTCAACGCGTTTCGAACACTTGTGTTCATCATCAGGAAGACACTATAATACAAATTATATCTAATCAGTTACAAAATTAGAGTGAAATAAAATAAAATCCAATTAAGAGAATTCAAGACATACCCAAGGATGTGGTACTGTCGGGTTGGTCCAGTGAAAACAACTAGTAGGAAACAGATCCGTTGCGAAAGAGTGGGGATAGGCATTTAGGAGATAAGGTGACAAAGGTGTCGGGTATGCTTAAAAACCGCTAAATGAAATACAGAAGGCCAGAACCACTAATTTAGAGGAAAGAAACTTTTTTATTTATTTATTTATTTATTCATTGTGATTCTAGGAACAGTTTAAGAAATTTTGGACACCCTGGAATTTGATCATTAAGACATAGAAAGGCAGAAGGATTATTAATGACGGCTTTGTTTATTTCAAAAGCTTCCAAATTACAAATTTCTTTAAACTTTCTATTCGCATATAGGATGGTAAGGTTCAAGTTTGGATCAAAGCTGTGATTTTGTGTGACAAGGTGTTTCGCAAAATGTGAAAAAAATTCTTTATTATTCTTGTTATTTTAAAATTAAATAATTGTCTAGTTCAAATCGTGAATTATGAATACAAAATATAAATTGATACAATGGAAAAAAATAAGGGTATTCTGGTATGTGTGAGTGAGGCTCGGCAAGTGACCAGTCATTCTGTGAGTATGGTTTGAAGCGATTTATGGAGGGGACACATTAAATAGGATATAAGCTGCCCAAGCTTTGTCCACTGATTAAATTACCAACAAGTCCCTTCTTTTTTAAAGCTCTTTTTAAATTGTAATAAATCGCTGTCTTTGTATACTTCTGATTAATATCCAGAATAATAATAGCAGCTGAAATTATCTGTAGCAACATTTAATAGGTTTAAATGAAAATGGTTGACTCAATCGAATAATTCATGTCTTGTTAACATTTTAAAGCAAGTTTCCTTTCACAGCTATCATTAAATAGAAAATAAATTGTTTTGCTTATAATCAAATCAAGATTATTTTTTGCTGTTTGAAAGAAACGCAACTGGAAACTGGGACCTACTGTGAATAGTTTGACCATTTCAATGGTCATCCTCAAGAATAGTAGGCGCGGTGAAAAAACAAAATGTATCTATGCTGCTTTTCAGAATATATCTAGATTTGGCACGAAAAAAAAAACAAAAAAAAACTAGGAAAAGCTGAAGAAGAATAAAATGAGAAAAAACAAAGGTGAAAATAAAAGTAATTTACTTTCTAAAAAAAAGTAGTCCAATTTGAGAATTTGAGACTAAAAAAGTAAAAATTAAAAAAAAATAATGCAGTATGAGAATTTGAGACTCAAAAAGTAAAAATTTAAAAAAAAATAATGCAATATAAGAATTTGAGACTAAAAAAGTAAAAATTACAAAAAAAAATAATCGAATATGAGTATTTGAGACTAAAAAAGTAAAAATTAAAAGAAAATAATACAATATGAGAATTTGAGACTAAAAAAGTAAAAATTACAAAAAAAATAATGCAATATGAGAATTTGAGACTCAAAAAATAAAAATTTAAAAAAAAAATAATGCAATATAAAAATTTGAGACTAAAAAAGTAAAAATTACAAAAAAAAATCCAATATGAGTATTTGAGACTAAAAAAGTAAAAATTAAAAGAAAATAATACAATATGAGAATTTGAAAATAAAAAAGTAAAAATCAAAAAAAATAAATAAATGATAATTAAGTTTATTAATAAAATGAATAAGAAAAAAATATGCAAAATAATTTAAAAATCCCAGAATAGAACTTAAACGTTCAGATTGATGTCTGGATGTAAACCTTTTTAAATGTTTTGGAAGGTACATTAACAAGGTAAAATAATGTAAAATGACATAATTATACTGATTTATTATGTTTGGATTGATTTATGTAATTCAGTTTGGATGGTATTTCCGTTTAAGTGGATTTTTGTACGTTACGTGTGACCTTGAAACCTGTGCTGTTACTCCCTGCTTGCTTTGACTTAAGGGTTTATTTTTTCTGTTTTATTTCATTTCTTCGTATCAGGCATTTATTATTTTTTAATAATCTTTTGTGTTTCCTCTATTCCTCTTTACTATAGTTATTGATCTCTTTATCATAACCTTACTTCTTATTTTATTTCATAGATAAGCAGTTCATGTTTTAGTTTAAGCTTATTATTTTCCTATATCTCAATTGCTTTGCATTTTCCTATAACAAGTTTACTAATTTGTCGTTTTTTTACTATGATTTCATTTTACTTTTCTTCAATAACTATTACTTTTAACTATAAACCTTTCTTGTTTTGAACTGTATCGCTTGATGATTTTATTTCAAGTTGATTCTTTTGCTATCCAGCCGTTGTACTTATTTTTATTCTATTCTTACTTACATTCCGATGTTTTGACTTCTGCTTATTTATCAATTTCTTTTATTTCCTTGATAATTGTAATTAAATTCTAATTTTCATTGCTAACCCATTTCATTTCTTATCATCTTATCAATTTCTTCCGTTCGATATTACACTTTTGTTTCTGTTATATAATTCAATTCCTTACTTAGTTCATTGTTACGAGTATTTCTACAATCAGGTTTACACCTACTTTTAGCTTATTTAACTTTCTTTTATTCTTTTCTTTCTTACTTTCTTACAAAACTACACAATAAATTGTAGTTTTATAGTTTAGAATTATAACTTCGATTAATTTTATGGAATTCAGTAATAAATCATATGGAGTATTGATGTATATATTACCTGAAGGGTTGAAAACTAAATTTAGGAAACTTGAAAAATTAAACAGAAAAGGACAAAAATGAAAATCGGCATACTCGTTAATAAAACATGTTTAAATGAAGGTCTGCTCCCAAAATATACTAATATATATATATATATACCTGATGTAACCTGACTGATTCCATTAACCAGACGTTGCAACCTGTTGTTATCAAGTAATGTTTAGTTTATCAAGTGTAATAGTTTCAATTCATTTTATTTTATTTTATTCTATGTGTGATAATTAATTATGCTAATAACATTTTCCTGACGATGGTGATTGTAGCACTGAAACATGTCGAAGAATAAATTCAATGGAAAGATATATGGAGAGTTAATTCATGAGATAAGAAACCCAGAGGTAAAAAAGAGTTTTAGAAAATTAGAAACATTTTCTAACAAATTAAATAGTGTGAAATCGGACATTCATTTTTCAAACGCATATATGTATATATATATATATATATATCATGCTGTTTGTTTCTTGACCACTCTTTATTCACAGGTTTTGAGATTTTTTAAGGGTTTTGGTCTAGATATAAAAAAACGCTTCTTCGCCAACGTTTCGACATATATTTATAAATATATTTACATATATTTATGTCCTCCTCAGGTCTAAAACATTAATACATTGAGCTCAAGTCGTAATAATAGTCGTAATAATTGTGCTCAATGTATTAATGTTTTAGCCCTGAGGAGAACATAAATATATGTCGAAACGTTGGCGAAGAAGCGTTTAATATATCTAGACCAAAACCCTCAAAAAATCTCAAAACCTGTATATATATATATATAATTAAAGTTACAGCTAGAGAACATAAGAAAGAGGACTAACACTCAAAAAATCTCGATCATTTCGGCGTCTTGCAGTCTTCAGGAGAGAAGAAGAAAATAAAAAGGAGAAGGAATGAAGGAACGGAGATGTAAATGCGTCCACTGACCGATACAAACTTTTGTAATGTACGATGAATACATCGTATTCATATAAACACTTATATGACGCAATATAAGTCATATATATATATATATATATATATATATATATATATCAATAATATATCGACCGTTTGATAGAATAGGTGTGTTCTCTAATCGGGGTTCGGTCAATTTTCCAGGATAAAAAAACAAACTCTCGTTGCCAACGTTTCGGTTTTATTTAAAACCTTTTTCATAGGCCTACAAACAAAGGATAATAAGAAATCACATATCAACATCAAACATATACACAATATGAAAATGGATTGTTACAACTCATGAATATTACAAGCAGAAATATTTCAGAGATACATAAAACAATATTACTTACAGAAGTAAGAATTTTTTAACTAAGAAAATGAAATTTACATTATTTAAAGGAACAACAATGTTAGCCGGACAAAACCTTCGACTAGACTAATAAGATAACATTACAAATAACCTCAACACTGTTCACTCAAGGGAACTAAATAAATCAAATTTCACTAAACCTCAGCACAACACTCCAGAATAAATATTACTTAAATTAGTAATATCACTTCTATGATTAATCGAACTTAGATCCTTTTTAATATATAACATCTCAAGTGTCTTCCTTCTTTGCTCATCTTTTTCTTTTTCTATTATAGTTGTATCTTCAAAATCGAACGTGTGACCTTCGTTTATTGCATGCCCAGCTAAGGCTGTTGCGTTACTTTTATTTGTTCTTATGGAATAATTATGTTGGTACAACCTTTCTTTGAGAAAACGACTAGTTTCACCATAGTAACACTTGTCACAGTCTTTACATTTGATGGCATAAATGAGGTTACTTTGTAACTCCTTCGGTATTTTTTCTTTCAAATTTGAAAATAAAGATTTATTTTTTCTTTTATTATAAAATACCAGTGTAACTTCAGGTACGTTTCGTTTGAACACTTTTCTAATTGATTGTGATAAGCCCTCAACATAAGGAAATATGAAATACTTTATTTCAAAAATTAAAAGTATTTCAAATTTCCTTATGTTGAGGGCTTATCACAATCAATTAGAAAAGTGTTCAAACGAAACGTACCTGAAGTTACACTGGCATTTTATAATAAAAGAAAAAATAAATCTTTATTTTCAATTTGAAAGAAAAAATACCGAAGGAGTTACAAAGTAACCTCATTTATGCCATCAAATGTAAAGACTGTGACAAGTGTTACTATGGTGAAACTAGTCGTTTTCTCAAAGAAAGGTTGTACCAAATAATTATTCCATAAGAACAAATAAAAGTAACGCAACAGCCTTAGCTGGGCATTGCAATAAACGAAGGTCACACGTTCGATTTTGAAGATACAACTATAATAGAAAAAGAAAATGATGAGCAAAGAAGGAAGACACTTGAGATGTTATATATTAAAAAGGATCTAAGTTCGATTAATCATAGAAGTGATATTACTAATTTAAGTAATATTTATTCTGGAGTGTTGTGCTGAGGTTTAGTGAAATTTGATTTATTTAGTTCCTTGAGTGAACAGTGTTGAGGTTATTTGTAATGTTATCTTATTAGTCTAGTCGAAGGTTTTGTCCGGCTAACATTGTTGTTCCTTTAAATAATGTAAATTTCATTTTCTAGTTAAAAAATTCTTACTTCTGTAAGTAATATTGTTTTATGTATCTCTGAAAATTTCTGCTTGTAATATTCATGAGTTGTAACAATCCATTTTCATATTGTGTATATGTTTGATGTTGATATGTGATTTCTTATTATCCTTTGTTTGTAGGCCTATGAAAAAGGTTTTAAATAAAACCGAAACGTTGGCAACGAGAGTTTGTTTTTTTATTCTGGAAAATTGACCGAACCCCGATTAGAGAACACACCTATATATATATATACATAAATAAAAAGATTTCACATAAACACGTGAAATAACAATCAATGATCAAACAACAATAAGAAAATGGGGGGAAAGCAAGACTAAGATCTATCAACCGTAACAAGCGGTCTTCGTCAGATTCAAAAACCCAACTCAGTTGGGTTTTTGACTCTGACGAAGACCGCTTCTTACGGTTGAAAGATTTTAGTCTTGCTTTCCCTTTTTCTTATTGTGGTTTGATCATTGATATATATATACATATATATTCACTTAATAAAGGGAAAAACGATCCAAACTGGACATAATAATAGTTCAAAATTGAGGATAGGTAGCACACAATGTAAAGAAACACACTTAAAAATTCAAATTTTCGGTCAACCCGTCTTCAAAAGAAAAGAGAAAAGGAAACCAAGCACGTTGTAGACGAAACGGTTAACTAAATTTTGGTAGTCCTTCCTGTATACATACATTGTTAAAAATTAGACTATATTTAGCTGAAACTTGCTTTTTCATCAGTTTTTTGAGTTTTCACAATAAATATTGAGAAATGCCGCAATAAACACGAGTGACAGTAAAGCAAAACCCAACATAATCAATTGATAACAGAATATCTTTCAAGGCAGAGACTGTTGTAGACATTTAATAGTATTAATTTGTTTTCTCTATAATTTATATCCAAAAATTACGAAAAGAAATTAACTTTTTGTTAAATGTTTATGTTTTATGAAAGTATATTAGCAAAAATTTCTTTAATTGTTTACGATGCAATCGACATGTTTACATCTTTATTTAAATACTTTATATAAATATGAACCTAATAAAATTTAAAAGTCAATTAACTTTTAATTTATTTTAACGTTTAATTTCATTACTTTTATTAAAAGTAGAAGTTTACACAATTTAAGCTGCATAAAAGGCTTGAAGTTTGCCTATATTTTTTTACTTAATCGTTTTCATTTAGCTTTTAATGATTTTTTTTTTGTGTCGACGGTTTTAAAAGCACTGGATTTCTTTACTTTTTTATAAGTGTAAGTTTGTAAAAAAAAAGTAGTATTGAAAAATATAATGGATTAAGAGTCATTAAGCTGGCGAATTAAGAATATTATTGAATATTTTTAAAAGTGGTTTTTGTGAAGAAATGTTGATGAGTCTATGCAAAGAAGTTTATAATACTGATGAATAAGTGGGGGCGAAATCTTTTCAGAAGGTTGGTTTGGAAGAGGCTCAGTGTTAAGGAGATCGACTTAATGTTCTTAAGAGAGTCTTGGCCAAAACTTGCTAAGCCTTCGCCATTCAACTGGTTATTGAGAACAAGCTTGCACCAGTGCGCTCTGTAGCATAAACCTACCTATCTACCTATTTCCCCCATACAACTGATGTATATATATTTGTACTTAAATACTTTATTGCCTTACATATATTACTTAATGACTTAAATTTAATTATTTTTTATGGGAACATATAGGGAATTGACTAAAAACAATGTTCGTCAAATCACGGTAAATTATGATTTAGCAAACAACATTATGATGAGGACTAAACGTGGATCTTTAAATTTTGGCATTATCATGGAAATGGCGAAAGAAATAACTGAAAAGCTTCTCAGATTTTTTGAACAACTAAAATTATTGATTTGCGATGAAATGTAAAAGTGTATTGTACCAGTTTTTTCGATATGTTTCTTTCGTATATATATATATATAGATGTGTTATCTAATCGGGATTCGGTCAAATTTTCTAGGTTCAAAAATCAAACTTCAAGGCAATGAGAGTTTGATTTTTCAACCTAGAAAATTTGACCGAATCCCGATTAGATAACACATCTATTCCATCAAACGGTCGACATATTATTGAATCTGATATATACTATCTGTTATATAACATCCTATTCACAAACGTAATATTATTAATCTATATATATATGATTATATACACTTTATATATATATATATATACAATGAAGGCCTGCTCCCCAAATATACGATATATATATATATATATATATACACTTTTTTGTTGGAAATACGTTCCGAAACGGACAAATATGGTTAAATGTGGAAAAAAACTCACATCGATATTTCGATCATCGTCGTCATTTGGAGGCGAAGGGTCCTGCAGGAAGGTATAGCAGTATATATAAGTATATATAAGTATTTTAGAATATATGTATTTCAAAGTCATTAAGATAGTGCATTAAGAATATTATTAAATATTTCTTTTAAAAGTCCTGTTTGTGAATAAGATGACTCTATGCAAAGCAGAAGTTTGTAATACTGATGAATTAGATGGAGAATAATCTGTTAGAGACTCTATGTATGTGTGTTTATATGTTTTTGCATCTATATTGAACTTTATATATATATAATATTATGTATATATATATATATATTCCGTATATAATCTGAAATATTTATTGAAGAATTAAAAATGCCAGCTTTTCCATGAAGAAATTAGTTGAATTAAATATTTTTGGAGATAACCCTCTAAAAAATGAATTATTGATCGAGGATGGTTAATTTGTGCCTTTTTAATAGTGCTTCCTTTTGACGGTTGCATGCAAGAGTGTTGATATCGCTTGCGCATTACGGAGTGGACGTTTGGCGACAGAATCTATAAGCGACCGCCGTCAGAATACCGCTAGGCTACGTGTAGTCTCACTTACTTCCCCGTCACGTCCCACTTTGTCCTCAGATTCAAAGAACGTTGTCCGCTTCCATTCACAGTCCATTAATAGAGAGGAGTTCATATTTCAGAGATAGAATACGAAACAGTCATATATTTATAAGTCCATTTTATTTCCTGATTTATTATCAATGAAGTTATAAAAACTGATTGTTATTGATTGTTTATAGTATAGAGGTCAGCGTCTAAGCTAGTGGTGAGCAATTATTTTGACTTGCAGGCCACATTAACTTTAAAATTTGACAGGTGGGCCACATTGATTTAAAAATTTGACAGGAGGGCCATTTCAGCGCAAGATACAATATAAAAACAGCATTAGTTAACAGTACGTATTAAACAAAAACAAAAAAAAGTCATTGAAGTATAGCCATACTCTTTTAATGAGACAGACTTGTTGATCACGAATTTTAAATATAGTTTCGAAGTCTGGGGCAATTCTCAGAACAGATCTGAGATATTCATCACACATCTGGGATCTTTAGGTTATTTATTAGTATTTATCACAATTAAATAATCTGACCAGCAAAAAAAGAACGAAAGCTGTGAAAGTGTGATACTGCACCACGTGATGTTGAAATGCACTTCATTGCGAGTCAAAATAAAATTAATGCAATCATTTACATCAAACCTAAATCATGTAACAATCTTCGGTGCACCAATTCAAAGGACCAAAGGGCCGGATGTGGCCCGTGGGCCGTAGTTTGCCCACCGCTGGTCTAAACCATAGTAAGAATATCAGAAATATGACTAAAATGTTTTAAGAAAAACAATTGATCTTCGTCAGAGTTTCATTCTGATTGGTTGATCAATGAGGAAGACTGACAAACCACTTGTTTTGGTTTAAACTTAGCTACATTTTTGACTTTTTTAATGTGATTTAGGTGGTGATTTTTATTTCACATGTTTTCTGTGAACACTTGTATTTTATATAAAATAAAGTTGAGAGTAATGAAGAAGGAGAATCTCTGATTGTGATAAACATAGATGAAACTAACTGCCTAGACTGATGATTTAAAAAACTATATGTGTCGTGTGATGTCAGTTACTCCCTATCAGGGCTCACACAAGTGGTCGATCTGCCTAGGCTGTGATTTAAAACTCATGTGTGTCGTGGGATGTAAGAGTTACTCCCAATTTGTGCTCACAAAAATGGTCGAGGAATGGCAGAAGTTATTATTCTACATGTAAACCCATCCTGTGCACTATATCTATTGGATCAGCACTTTTACTCATATTCAACCTTCCAGTTAAGCGATGTCTCTTACCAGATAAATAACAAGAAGATGGAAATACCACAGAGAGCTGCAAGTTTGCTTAGCCAAAGAGGTGTTTGTTGGATAGTTTAAAAATAATT
Source organism: Hermatobates lingyangjiaoensis (assembly GCA_026182355.1). Taxonomy (NCBI): domain Eukaryota; kingdom Metazoa; phylum Arthropoda; class Insecta; order Hemiptera; family Hermatobatidae; genus Hermatobates; species Hermatobates lingyangjiaoensis. The sequence continues at coordinate 40,407 of JAPFBL010000827.1, forward strand.
GAATGACTGGATTATGCAATAACAAATATATTCAAGTTTATAAGGAATTGAATTATAAACACCCACAAACAAACATACATTGAGAAACATAATATAAATACACACAGACAGACTCATATGTACATACAAACACGTACACACACATCCACACAATACATATACACAAGCACACACACCATAAACACTGGACACACAACGTACTCAGGCACACTTTGTATATAGTACATACATACAAGCACACTCACACATGCACACACACAACATACATACACACAGGAACACACAAGATACATACATACATCAGAAATACTCGACATATATTCACTCACACACACAAAAAAACAGAGGATTTTGAAATATATAACGTTAATAGAATATTGTTAACAGAAATACTGATTTAAATAAAAAAATCATGGTTACACTGTTAGAAGAACTGTTACAAAACGAACTGATATGAAATAAAGGAAATTGTGTTTAAGCTACCTAAACACGAAAAATAAACAGAAGATAATAAATGTTAGTCTCAACATTATGATATTAGACTTATATATGATGATATACACCAATACGGTATGATGCATATTGGTATTTGAGTATTCCTGATTAGAGTTTAAGTAAATAGTTCTGTGGTTCAGATATTGTACGGCTAAACATTAGACATATATGTGATGATATACACCAATACGGTATGATGCATATTGTTGTTTGGGTATTCCTGATGATGAGTTCTGTAAATAGTTCTGTGGTTCAGATATTGTACGGCTAAACATTAGACATATATGTGATGATATACACCAATACGGTATGATGCATATTGTTGTTTGGGTATTCCTGATGATGAGTTCTGTAAATAGTTCTGTGGTTCAGATATTGTACGACTGAACATTAGACATATATATGATGATATACACCAATACGGTATGATGCATATTGTTGTTTGGGTATTCCTGATGATGAGTTCTGTAAATAGTTCTGTGGTTCAGATATTGTACGACTGAACATTAGACATATATATGATGATATACACCAATACGGTATGATGCATATTGTTGTTTGGGTATTCCTGATGATGAACTGTAAATAGTTCTGTGGATCAGATATTGAATATTAGACATATATGTGATGATATACACGAATACGGTATGATATGATGCATATTCTTGCTTGGGTATTCCTGATGATGAGTTCTGTAAATAGTTCTGTGGTTCAGATATTGTACGGCTAAACATTAGACATATATGTGATGATATACACCAATACGGTATGATGCATATTGTTGTTTGGGTATTCCTGATGATGAGTTCTGTAAATAGTTCTGTGGTTCAGATATTGTACGACTAAACATTAGACATATATGTGATGATATACACCAATACGGTATGATGCATATTGTTGTTTGGGTATTCCTGATGATGAGTTCTGTAAATAGTTCTGTGGTTTAGATATTGTACGACTGAACATTAGACTTATATATGATGATATACACCAATACGGTATGATGCATATTGTTGTTTGGGTATTCCTGATGATGAGTTCTGTAAATAGTTCTGTGGTTCAGATATTGTACGGCTAAACATTAGACATATATGTGATGATATACACCAATACGGTATGATGCATATTGTTGTTTGGGTATTCCTGATGATGAGTTCTGTAAATAGTTCTGTGGTTCAGATATTGTACGGCTAAACATTAGACATATATGTGATGATATACACCAATACGGTATGATGCATATTGTTGTTTGGGTATTCCTGATGATGAGTTCTGTAAATAGTTCTGTGGTTTAGATATTGTACGACTGAACATTAGACTTATATATGATGATATACATCAATACGGTATGATGCATATTGGTATTTGAGTATTCCTGATTAGAGTTTAAGTAAATAGTTCTGTGGTTCAGATATTGTACGGCTAAACGTTAGACATATATGTGATGATATACACCAATACGGTATGATGCATATTGTTGTTTGGGTATTCCTGATGATGAGTTCTGTAAATAGTTCTGTGGTTCAGATTTGTACGCTAAACATTAGACATATATTGAAGATATACACCAATACGGTATGATGCATATTGTTGTTTGGGTATTCCTGATGATGAGTTCTGTAAATAGTTCTGTGGTTCAGATATTGTACGACTAAACATTAGACTTATATTGATGATATACACCAATACGGTATGATGCATATTGTTGTTTTGGTATTCCTGATGATGATTCTGTAAATAGTTCTGTGTTCAGATTTGTACGACTGAACATTAGACATATATGATGATGATATACACCAATACGGTATGATGCATTTTTTGTTTGGGTATTCCTGATGATGAGTTCTGTAAATAGTTCTGTGGTTCATATATTGTACGGCTAAACATTAGACATATATGTGATGATATACACCAATACGGTATGATGCATATTGTTGTTTGGGTACTCCTGATGATGAGTTCTGTAAATAGTTCTGTGGTTCAGATATTGTACGACTGAACATTAGACTTATATATGATGATATACACCAATACGGTATGATGCATATTGTTGTTTGGGTATTCCTGATGATGAACTGTAAATAGTTCTGTTGTTCAGATGTTGTACGACTGAACATTAGACATATATATGATTATATACACCAATACGGTATGATGCATATTGGTGTTTGGGTATTCCTGATGATGAACTGTAAATAGTTCTGTGGATCAGATATTGAATATTAGACATATATGTGATGATATACACGAATACGGTATGATGCATATTTTGTTTGGGTATTCCTGATGATGAGTTCTGTAAATAGTTCTGTGGTTAGAATTATTGTACGACTGAAATTAGAATTAATAGTATAACACCCAAATAAACGGGGTATGAATCTATTTGTTTTGGGATTCCAATTTGGTTTTAAATGTTTTGGGTGGTTTGAAGAAGAAACCATTAGAAATAGGGAATACACCAAAGGTATGGTTGCATATTGTTTGTTTGGGTTCCTTAGAAGGGTTTCTGTAAATAGTGTTTCCAAATATGTTACCACCCCTTAAAAATTTTAAATAATTTGTGAAGATTATAAAATAAAACAAAACATTTTATTTTTTTTTTCCCTAATATATTTTAAAATAAGGCGTTTTAATTATTTTTAAGAATTGGAACATTAACAAAAGATGTATTACACAAAGGTTTATGAAATTTGGTTTTTGGGTATTCCTATGTAATCTTTTTAAATAGCTTTTTTGGATTTTTACGCCAACAAAAATATTTTTATATAAAAACTTTAGAGATTTTGGTTGTTTGGGTAATTTTTGGGTTCCTTTAAATAGTTCGGGTCCAGTTTGTAAACACTTTGAACATTGCTATAATGATGATGTAACACCAATTACGGTAGTTTCATTATTGGTTATTTTATAACTCCGTAGAGTTTAAGTAAATATCTTTTCCAAATTTTACCTAACTTAACATTTAAATATGTAAACCAATAGGTATACCAAAATTTTTGGGTAAAATTCCAAATAAGTTCGAAATATCTTTTTTCAGAGTTGAAGAGAATTAAGAAATTATTAAGATTCCCAAACTTGAATCAAAGGGATTCCCTATGAAATGATACTTAAAAGTTCTGTTGTTCCAGTTTAATGAACATTAGCTTTAGAATTATAACAGAAAGGTATTGATTTGGCATATTGTGTTTTGGGTATTCCTTATATAGTAATCTTAAATATTCAATTTAATATATATGTGAATAATAATCAAAATAACACTTGGTGTAATAGATGGATTCATTTACCACAATGAAAAAAATTTGGAAACAATGCTCTAAGACGTTCTTTTGCTCTCTGACGATGTGTTGACGAAAGGTCTTAGAGTATTGTTTCCAAATTTGTTTCATTGTGGTAAATTAATACATATATATATATATAAAAAATTCAATAATATATCAACCGTTGGATAGAATAGGTGTATAATGTAATCGGGATTCGGTCAATTTTCCAGGATCAAAATCAAACTCTCAATGCCAACGTTTCGGTTTTATTTAAAACCTTTTTCATAGGCCTACAAACAAAGGATGACAAGAAATCATATATAAACATCAACATATAACTAACATCAAAATGGAATATTACAGTTGTGAAAAAACAAAATTATATATACAAGTAGAAGTAATAGAAAAGCAATAAACATTTTTATGAACTTACAGAAGTCAGAATTTTGAATTAGAAAATGATGAAATTTACATTATATAAAATGAAGTAACAATAGATAGTTAGTGAACTAACATCTTAACTGGTCAAAAACTTGGACCAGACTAACTGATTACAATTACATGTAAACCGAAACACTGTTCACTCAAAGAACACAAAAAGGAACTAAGGAAATTAAATTTCACTAAAATCAACTTAACACTCCTGAATAAATAGTGTTCAAATTGGTAATGTCACTTCTATGATTAACTGAACTTAGATCTTTTTTAATATATAGCATTTCGAGGGTCTTTCTTCTTTGCTCATCTTGTTCTTTATCTACTATAATTGCTTCTTCAGAATCGAACATGTGACCTTCGTTTAAGGCATGGAATGCTAAAGCAGTGGCGTTACTTTTTTAGTTCTTATTGAATAAGAATGTTGATAAAGTCTTTCTTTTAAAAAACGACTTGTTTCTCCCGTAATAACGCTTGTCGCAGTCTTTACATTTGATCGCATAAATGAGGTTACTTTGTAACTCCTTTGGTATTTTTTGTTTCAAATTTGAAAATAAAGACTTGACTTTTCTTTTGTTATAAAATGCCAATGTAACTTCAGGTACATTTCGTTTTAAAACTTTTCTAATTGATTGTGATAAGCCCTCAACATACGGAAATTTAAATACTTTTTATTTAAAACTTCAAGTTCAGCATGATTTTGATTGGAATGTTCTGGTTGTTCTCTTGTATATTTAAACCAATAACGTTCAATTAAGTTGTTTGGATAACAATTTTTCTGCAACAATGACTTTACCCTTTTCTTATTTTCTTTTAGAAAACAGGACTACTAATTTCAACAACCTTCTTAACTAAATTTTGAACGCAATTCAATTTTTGGTTTATAGAATGAGAGGAGTGATAGTTCAGTATTCTTCCTGCACTGGTAGGCTTTCTATACCAATCCGTTAAAATAATGCCATTTTCACTTCTTATAACTTTTACATCTAAAAATGGCAGATTTCCGTCTTTTTCTATTTCATAGGAAATTGTAGACGATTATGAAAAGAATTAAACGTATTTAATACAACCCTTCTTCTCCTCTTTCAATAATTAAAAATAAATCTCTACATATAATTTAATAAATTTCACTTTCGTACCTAATTTATTAATACAGTCTTCTAATAACTCAATCATAACTATATTAGCAAGGATTGGTGAAATTGGAGATCCCATAGGTAGTCAAAATTTTTGTTTATAAATAATATCATCAAAGAAGGTTTTCCTATCCATACTAGATCTTATATGTGAAGCAAGGTATTTCACCTTTGATGATATTATTTATAAACAAAAATTTGGACTACCTATGGGATCTCCAATTTCACCAATCCTTGCTAATATAGTTATGATTGAGTTATTAGAAGACTGTATTAATAAATTAGGTACGAAAGTGAAATTTATTAAATTATATGTAGACGATTTATTTTTAATTATTGAAAGAGGAGAAGAAGAGTATGTATTAAATACGTTTAATTCTTTTCATAATCGTCTACAATTTACCTATGAAATAGAAAAAGACGGAAATCTGCCATTTTTAGATGTAAAAGTTATAAGAAGTGAAAATGGCATTATTTTAACGGATTGGTATAGAAAGCCTACCAGTGCAGGAAGAATACTGAACTATCACTCCTCTCATTCTATAAACCAAAAATTGAATTGCGTTCAAAATTTAGTTAAGAAGGTTGTTGAAATTAGTAGTCCATGTTTTCTAAAAGAAAATAAGAAAAGGGTAAAGTCATTGTTGCAGAAAAATTGTTATCCAAACAACTTAATTGAACGTTATTGGTTTAAATATACAAGAGAACAACCAGAACATTCCAATCAAAATCATGCTGAACTTGAAGTTTTAAATAAAAAGTATTTCAAATTTCCGTATGTTGAGGGCTTATCACAATCAATTAGAAAAGTTTTCAAACGAAATGTACCTGAAGTTACATTGGCATTTTATAACAAAAGAAAAGTCAAGTCTTTATTTTCAAATTTGAAACAAAAAATACCAAAGGAGTTACAAAGTAACCTCATTTATGCGATCAAATGTAAAGACTGCGACAAGCGTTATTACGGAGAAACAAGTCGTTTTTTAAAAGAAAGACTTTATCAACATTCTTATTCAATAAGAACTAATAAAAGTAACGCCACTGCTTTAGCATTCCATGCCTTAAACGAAGGTCACATGTTCGATTCTGAAGAAGCAATTATAGTAGATAAAGAACAAGATGAGCAAAGAAGAAAGACCCTCGAAATGCTATATATTAAAAAAGATCTAAGTTCAGTTAATCATAGAAGTGACATTACCAATTTGAACACTATTTATTCAGGAGTGTTAAGTTGATTTTAGTGAAATTTAATTTCCTTAGTTCCTTTTTGTGTTCTTTGAGTGAACAGTGTTTCGGTTTACATGTAATTGTAATCAGTTAGTCTGGTCCAAGTTTTTGACCAGTTAAGATGTTAGTTCACTAACTATCTATTGTTACTTCATTTTATATAATGTAAATTTCATCATTTTTCTAATTCAAAAATTCTGACTTCTGTAAGTTCATAAAAATGTTTATTGCTTTTCTATTACTTCTACTTGTATATATAATTTTGTTTTTTCACAACTGTAATATTCCATTTTGATGTTAGTTATATGTTGATGTTTATATATGATTTCTTGTCATCCTTTGTTTGTAGGCCTATGAAAAAGGTTTTAAATAAAACCGAAACGTTGGCATTGAGAGTTTGATTTTGATCCTGGAAAATTGACCGAATCCCGATTACATTATACACCTATATATATATATATATATATATATATATATTCTTAGAAAGATGTTCTTTTTGCCTAATAATTTTCTTGTAGTCCACTGGTAGTTCATAAATTAATCTACCTAATGCCATAGCGAGAATAGAAAAACAACATTGAAGAAAAATATTGAAACAACTATATTAGACACTACACAAACACAAGCTTTCGTCCACATTGGCCATCATGAAATAAACGGTAAACAATAGAACGAAACAATTAAAACATAAACAAAAAATAAACAACAATATAAATTAGCTATGTTCAAATCATTGCAGCGTTCAACTGTCAAAATAGTGCTACATGCGCGCACCCACGCGTTAGACAGTTGAATCACCCAAGCACTTTACGTCTCCGACAGGTCACAATACCATAGAGAAGCGTTACGAATAAATTTTGTTCTAGATCCGAGGTCCTAGAAATCGGGATGACGAACATGTCACTGATTTGAGAGTTCAGCGCAGGGCACAAGTCTTTGATTAATAAAGCCTCTAGTATTTGTAGCCTATCTCGATCACTGTTTTCTACCAAACTGAGGTGCCCTCTACTAGCATATTTCTAGTAAGGACACCTCCGTGTTCTTTCCTAACATGATCCTTAGGGGCTCCTGTGGAGAACATCTTTTTAAGAAGATAATTAATGCTGAAGCCGCTGTGCTTTTTAATAATATTTGTATAAAAGAAGACTTGCTGCCAGTACACACACACACACACACACACACACACACACACACACACATATATATATATATATATTATGAAATATGCAGCAGCCTCTGCCTTTACGACTTTTTTACTGACTATCTCTAATTTTGTGATATTGCATTACAATAGTAACATTAGCCGATTAGCTATTCTAGAGGCTCTTTATATCAAAGAAAAGAATCCTAGTCTCTATGTCCAAAGTTCCGACCTTAATGCTATCCCTAGAAACAAGAATTTCCACTATACCTTCAAATTAATTATAGAGACAGGATTAAGTCGGTTTGGCATTAATTGAGAATCTATCGCCCTCTGATATGACGCTAATTCGCCAAGTTGACCAACCATGCATTTGCTAACTTGTTCAAACCTGCTAATTTTAATTTAAAATCATTAGTTTAATTCTAAATAGTTTGCTAAATTTGCATTCTTTCCTGAAAATCCAATCATTACTAATCCTATATATAATTTAATATATATATATATAATATATTATATATATAATATTCTTAGAAAGATGTTCTTTTTGCCTAATAATTTTCTTGTAGTCCACTAGGTAGTTCATAAATTAATCTACCTAATGCCATAGCGAGAATAGAAAAACAACATTGAAGAAAAATATTGAAACAACTATATTAGACACAATCAAACACAAGCTTTCGTCCACATTGGCCTCATGAAATAAACGGTAAACAATAGAACGAAACAATTAAAACATAAACAAAAATAAACAACAATATAAATTAGCTATGTTCAAATCATTGCAGCGTTCAACTGTCAAAATAGTGCTACATTGCGCGCACCACGCGTTAGACGTTGAATCACCCAAGCACTTTACGTCTCCGACAGGTCACAATACCATAGAGAAGCGTTACGAATAAATTTTGTTCTAGATCCGAGTTCCTAGAAATCGGGATGACGAACATGTCACTGATTTGAGAGTTCAGCGCAGGGCACAAGTCTTTGATTAATAAAGCCTCTAGTATTTGTAGCCTATCTCGATCACTTTTCTACCAACCTGAGGTTCCCTTACTAGCATTTTCTAGTAAGGGACTCCGTGTTCTTTCCTAACATGATCCTTAGGGGCTCCTTGGAGAACATCTTTTTAAGAAGATAATTAATGCTGAAGCTGCTGTGCTTTTTAATAATATTTGTATAAAAGAAGACTTGCTGCCAGTACACACACACCACACACACACACACACACACAAAAGCCACATAATATTATATATATATCTTGAAATTGCAGCAGCCTCTGCCTTTACGACTTTTTTACTGACTATCTCTAATTTTGTGATATTGCATTACAATAGTAACATTAGCCGATTAGCTATTCTAGAGGCTCTTTATATCAAAGAAAAGAATCCTAGTCTCTATGTCCAAAGTTCAGACCTTAATGCTATCTCTAGTAACAAGAATTTCCACTATACCTTCAAATTAATTAGAGAGACAGGATTAAGTCGGTTTGGCATTAATTGAGAATCTATCGCTCTCTGATAGGAAGCTAATTCGCCAAGTTGACCAACCTTGCATTTGCTAACTTGTTCAAATCTGCTAATTTTTATTTATAATCATTAGTTTAGTTCTAAATTGTTTCAAAATTTCATCTCTTACAACTCCTAATTTTATTTTTTTTAAAGGTGAAGACCAAAATTTTAACTTGACGATGACTACTGTATAGTCGAAACCTTGTGAGTAAATAAATTAGTTGCTTATTCGTTTAATTACTCATGATATGTTATTCCAACTGGAAAAATTCAAATGGGGCATTACCCCAAAATGAAAGAAGAATAATCAGAAAATTAGAGATAGTCAGTAAAAAAAGTCCTCTACAGTTCCTCTTCAGTCCTTACTAACATCCTCTGCAGTTCCTCTTCAGTCCTTACTAACATTCTCTGCAGTTCCTCCTCAGTCTTTACTAATATTCTCTTCAGTTCCTCTTCAGTCCTTACTAACATCCTCTGCAGTTCCTCTTCAGTCCTTACTAACATTCTCTGCAGTTCCTCCTCAGTCTTTACTAACATTCTCTTCAGTTCCTCTTCAGTCCTTACTAACATCCTCTGCAGTTCCTCTTCAATCCTTACTAACATCCTCTGCAGTTCCTCTTCAGTCCTTGCTAACATCCTCTTCAGTTCTTACTAACATCCTCTGCAGTTCTCTTATATAAGTAATTTTTTTTTACCAAACGTTAAACTCTTTTTTTGTTACAATAGCTAGATATATTTGGTACCAGTAAAACTCTAATAAAATGACACTAAAGGGATTCTGTTGGGAGCCGGCTGGAAGTTATTTTTAGCCTCAAATAGTATTAACTGCAACCCTGTCTTATTTTATGACAAGGGATAGTTGTAATAGCCGCTTTGCCCTCTCATTTTTATCACAAAATCATTCTCATCCAAACCTTAACGAATTCATGAAATTTTTATAGTTTTGTTTTGTCAAAATCTACAACAAAGTTTATTTTTTTTTTGTTAACTTCAAACAAAATAAGTATTAATATTGTACCTTTACATGTTTTTGTTGCTTGTTCTTCGATCAGTTGTCTTTGTTCAAGCAGCTGCTGATGGAATTGTTAAAGAAAATTTTGGTGAAATCGAGAACAGCGGCATAGATAACTTTGCATAGGCTTTTGCTAGATTTAACAATAAAGACAAGAAATGTCTAAACCACAATAGGAATTTAGAAAAAAAGCCTAAGGTTTTTCAACCGTAACAAGCGGCTTTCGTCAAAATCAAATCCCAATTGAAACCAAAGATGTAGAAACATCTGGTAAGGGTGTTACCAGGTGTTCCTACATCTTTCGTTTCCAGTTGGGATTTGATAGATTGAACAATGTGTGTTTGAATAGAAACCTGACTATAGTAATTTGAGTGACCTAAAATAATGTATATAGTAAATAATATTATATAATCATGTTAGAAAAAGTATTAAGTATCCACACAAAAAAGTTTATTACAAGAAACTAAACAACGCGTTTCGAACACTTGATGTTCTTCTGCAGGACACATCTACTCTGCTGGGGTGGATGTCCGGGAGGTGAAACCAAGCAAGGACAGATGCAACCTGAAGAAGAACATCAAGTGTTCGAAACGCGTTGTTTAGTTTGTTGTTATAAACTCTTTGTGTGGAGACTTCATACTTTTCCTAACATGAGTAAATATCACACTATAACAGATTGCACAGTTAATAAATAATATTATATATTTTTTTATTTATTTTTAAAATAGAATATTACAGAAATAAAATCATGAATTTAGCATGAGAGAAATAATATTGCTGAATCAGTTTTGAAATAAATCCTATATAGTTGGTTTAGATATGAACTTTTTTTTCATTCTTTATGAAGGATTTTCCATGCAGTAAGGTTTGTATTACATCAAAAATCGATTTAATTGTAAAATATCTTGGACGGGGTTGTCCAATACGTAGGTTAGGTTAGGTTGCAATAGCAGTATCACAATGGTCAAACATTGGTCTTTTGTAATACCACACAATGAGCATTCTACTTTCGGAGTTTTCAGTTTTTGCATAACTCAAGTGTATATAGAGTAGGATGTTTTACGAGTACCTGTTATCATCGTACAGGCTCGGGACCGACGGTTTTAACGTCCTCTCCGAGGGATGACATGTTCAGATTTATTTACCTTTCGCGTAGATAAATCGAGAGCCAGGGTGGATACTGAACCTGGATCTACCAGTCCAGAAGCAAGCACGTTTTCACTGTGCTGACCTGGTCACTAGTAAAACATGCATTTTTACTAATAAGGACTGAAACGTGCTCATAACCTTAGACATTTTAAGGGACGTGGATATAACTCACTTCTTGCGACATCCTTTAGGCAAGACATAACATTGTCTCTCTCAATGCTGAAACATGCATTGTACCTCTTATGCTAATGATTCAAACATAAGTAAGGTTATACTGTAATAATGTTATCCATATCTAAATTGTTTCACAGATAAGAAATGACTCATTTTTCTGCTTTTAAAACAAGTATCGTACAGGGGAAAATCCCTGTATTTCTATTGGTGGTATTTTGTCCGCTCCGGCAGAGCACCGCATACCGGAGTAAGGCTATTTACTCAAGGGGGTCGCCTGGTACCTTTGAGGCTCCGTTCATAATACAGTAACCCCTGTATCATCCATCCTTCAGCACGGATCGCATAACACCTTAGATTGGGGATGAGATAAAAGGAGGGTATTTGGGGATTAGGAAGGATTTGAAATGAAGGTGGTCAGGCCCAGCTCCTGATCACCTTCTAGTCCTCTTTCGTTCGTCTCTGCATATAGCAGGTTAACGTGGTAGCTGCGTGAAAGCCGAAAGTCGGAGATGAGTGTTAGAGGCTATTAAAGGCGCTTAATCACTCCATTACTACCCCTGATATAAGTTAAGCTGTTTGCAAGTCTAGTCATCTTGAGTCAGTACATTTTAGACACACTTACTCCATGCACATTCAACAATTATCATCACTTGTCCTACAGCCAATCACAATGTGGTATTTACTTAGAAAACACCTACATATATGATTAATCCACTACTTTTATCTCCACATACATGTAATAAATAAATTAAACAACGCGTTTTCGTAAATTAGTGTTCTTCTTCAAGTATATGTGCTCTACTGGAAAGATCCCTAGGAATCTATTTTATTTGCACATTACAATTATAAAATACAACTTAACTGATTACATAACTTTTGATTAGATTAAGTTGAAGAAATACTGAGTTTGCACACAAAAGAGACTCAGCGTATAGACTTAGTTTCTTCCTGTTATTTATATTATTAATATCGCAAACCATCATACCTCGTAAGATAATCTTGGAGTCGTTGGAGCGCTTTGGTACTTTGTCCATCTTGGTTGCGATCGAAGATGGACAACGTCCGAAAGCGCTCCAATGACTCCAAGATCATCGTACGAGGTATAACGGTTTGCCATATTAATAATATAAATCATAATAACCTCAGTAATAATAATAATATGCATGTATTCTTCCTGTTTCTCTAAACAAGACTAAATACTACACACTAAATGATAAGCATAGTTCGTGATTACATTACATTTCAATTTTTAAGTACTGTTGATTCTAGATGCGGGAATATAGATTCTAGATTCGTATTACAGAATGACTCATTATTTTTCAGAGGGTTATTATTCAGCAAAATATATAATAATTGGATATATAAAATATATTTAAAAAAAAACTGGTTTGGATTTTATATAAATTAATGTATTACTTATTAATATGAGTTATTTGGAAAATAAATTATTTTGCTTGTTCACTCTATATTTGAATTTTAGTTTTGTTTGGAAGTGTCAAATAAAGTGAAATTGATACTTATTGACCCAGCTGGCCTTGAGCAGCCAATGACGGGGCAGAAAATTAAAACTGAGTAAAGGCACAAATGTAATAGAGAGCAGTTTGATTGCCTCCACGCAATGACAATCGAGTTTTAAACTAACACAACCATTTGTTATTCTCAGTTGTATAATGCATATTCATAATGCATATCACACTAAATGTTTATTTTGCTGAAAACTAAATTGGTGGTAAGTTGTTTTCATGTTGTTTTAAAGGCTTTAATATAATGTATTTTTTGGACCATAGTGACGTCGTTGGAGAATGAAAATGAATTATTTATTTAGTGGCTTGCACATCGTTTACTTAATTTGACTGCCATTCGCTGTCTCACAGTCCAGTGGTCCTTGGATTTATAAATGGCTAGATCGATGATGTAGCTAGCCTAAAAGCTGTTTCATTTGATGTTTTCTGGTCTTTAACAAGTACGTAACATCATACAGGCTTGAGACCGTCGTCTTAACGTCCTCTCGGAGCACCATGTACTTAGATTTCTTTTCAACTCGTGAATGAATAAATCGAGGGCCTGAGTGCTAATTGAACCCCTGATCTGCCAGTCCAGAGGCAAGTTCCTAAGCCTGTTTTGGTATTATTTAGCGCTCCCAGCTTATTCAGCCATATCGCTGAAAACAACAACAAAACAGACTGATGCCTTTTTTACGTGAAAGCTCTTTTGCCTCTCTCGGGAGCTACAAGCTCTAGCCTAGGATAGAGGCAAACAAAACCTCCGAGGTTCGCCCGAGGTGGACCACGCGGAGACGAGCTTCCACGACCCTACATCACAGCTTTTAAGCCACCATATGACCTGGCTCCCTCAAATCGACAATTATAACAGCTTATACAAATTTTGATCACAATTTATACATAAAGTTACACCTAACTTTTTTTTCTAGACAGAAATAAAACCTTGAAATATATTATTCAAGATTTTTTGTAATAGGTTGTAATTATGCTTCAGTAATTTTACATTTTCTTTTCATAAAAAAATATGCTTCGTAATTCTAGAACCAGACAAGATAAAATTGCCAAACCAATGAGATCTTTGAAGTTTAAAATAATTTTTATGTGTTTCTACTTTGCATGAAGAAACAGAAAAATGCATGCACATTAAATATGAATTAAGTACAAAAATACTGAGAATTTAAAGGAACTTCTGTACTGTTCAGTGAATATTTAATGTTCTACTTTGTAGAAAGTAGGAGAAGAATAAACAATTCTATAGAATTTATGTAGATTTGTATGAAAATGTTTGATTCTTTATGCGGTTGTTCACTTTTAAGAAAACTTTTCTTGAACTTATATTATTAATATGGCAAACCGTCATACCTCACAAGATGATCTTGGAATTGTTAAAGCGCTTTCAGACGTTGTCCATCTTCGATTGCAACTAAGCTTAATTTCAAACTAAATTAGTTTTTCTTGAATTAATTCAAATTGTAAATAAGTGGTACGAATTTATGTTAAAATTATAAATGTTAAGTCGTAATCAAGTTTAAAAGTTTAAAATATAAATATTTGAATTAAATAAACTTGAATTTCAGTAGTGTTTGCTGAAATATTAATTAGCTTAATGTTGTATTTAGTTTAAAAGGAGGTGAAGACAGTGGGAACACGACAAGCATGCACGTGTTGAGCGTCCCCTAGTCTGTGGACCTCCGGGACACGCAGACATCCACAATGTAATGCTCAATTGAACACATTGTTCAATTAACTTGCTTATGTTTCTCATTCACAACTCTCTTCTGAACACCAGTTTGTTTTTAACAGTACAAAGGAAATAGTTGATATTCTAAATATTAGAATATCTAAATCTATTCTAAATTCTATATATGTCTATTCCATATATTCGAATGTCTTCCAATTTTTCTTTTTTATGGAGGTTTGGTCTAGCTTCAATAATACAACACCTTTAAGCCGACATTTCGTCTATATTTGTGGACATCATCAGGGCTACATCAATACAGAATTTAATTATAAAAACATGAAAAGTAATTATATTACATTATTTAATTAATATTCATAATTACCTTAGTATTTTTCTATTGTAAGGAAGCAACTACATAACGGTTTTTGTTGAAAAGCTAGTGTGCTGCTCTAGTGACAGTTTTTTTAACCTTCTTATCAGACTTGATAAGTCAAAACAACCCTAAAAACTCATTAAAATTATATCAAAAAAGAACCAGAAACCAGGCAATTCTAGAAATTAATAATATATAATTTATTATAATACTAATAATATAATATTTATTATATTTATAATTTATAATAATATAATATATTTATAAATTTATAAATATAAAATAATAATATAAATTTATAAATATATAATATATTATAGATTTATAATAATATAATAACATTTTTTACTCTTAAAAGTTTTTAATAATTATATAATCAATCTCACAAATATATAGATAATTCATTTTGTCACCCCTCTAGTCATTATACATAATTGTGATTAGAAATGTTTTACTTGATCATTTAGTTCATCATTAACGCCCAATCATTTAATAGTAAAGTTATTTATCATTCAAAATAATGTGACAAGTCTAACAAAACAAAGTGTTTTGATCACGTGGTCTTCTTCTTCAGGATTATTTGATAACATTGAGGAGGTGAAAAGACAAAAAAGTAATATGTGTTTCAAATATATCATTTCTCAGTATTAATTTTTGTATGAAAAACTTAGTCATAATTTCTAATAAGAAGTAAATGTCACATACTCACATACTACACATTTTACTACACAAATAGAAACGTTGTGTGTTATATTATAATAATCTTACACTTGTTGGTATTAGATTTATCAAATTTATTTTTATTAATTAATTTTAACTTATTTTACATTAATAAAGAGTTAAAATTAATTTGTTTATTACTTTTTTTTGTTTCAGGTAACGAAACCAGTATTATAGTATAAGGGCATGCCTTATAGTAAGTGTGCTTCTTCTTTTACTAATACTTTACAATGTAGATATGTGTGTACTCTGTGTGTGTATTACTGAGTCCTATTCATATGCTATTCATATACATTATCTATTGAACCAGCAGTTTTATACGAAATTCTAATAATATCATAATGTATATAACATAATAAATATATATCATAAAATATAATAATGCAATTTAGGAATGCATAGGAAACATGCATAAATGCAGTCATTTATATAAAAAGATTTCACAGAAACACGTGAAATAACAATCAATGATCAAACGACAATATGAAATAGGGAAACAAGACTGAGATCTTTCAACCTTAACAAGGGGACTTCGTCGAGTTGGGTTTTTGACTCTGACGAAGACCGCTTGTTACAGTTGAAAGATCTTAGTCTTGTTTTGCCATTTCATATTGTGGTTTGATCATACAAGAAAACGATTCAAAAGGACAACAAACGTTTCACGGTGAATCACAAAAAGAGAACTAAGGAACAAACACACTTACTATCTCTAATTTTCGGTTGAACCGTCATCAGGAGAGTCGATTGAGATGATCTCAACTCTCCTGATGATGGTTCAACCGAAAATTAGAGACAGTAAGTGTGTTTGTTTCTTAGTTCTGTGTTTGTGATTCACCGTGAAACTTATATATATATATATATCTATATATTGTTAAATAAACGCCCCATATTTGGTTTGTACCTGTTTCCTACATAATTTCTCCAATTTCCGGAATTCTTTCATCGTCTCTTCATTAAAACTATAAAACTTATCACCAATATTACTAGTCGAAATGTTTCGAATGTACAACATTTATCATGAGGAAAACTGATAACTATTCATATGAACTGACTAACTCAAGTTTATTCTCATTATTGTCCTGGTGATGAATGTGGTACATTCGAACATGTCGACTAGTAATGTTGGTGATAAGTTATATAGTTTTAATGATGAAACGAGGAAGGAATTTCGGAAATTGGAGAAACTGTTAAGAAACATATACAAGCCAAATATGGGCCGTTATTTAACAAATATGTTTAAATGAAGGACTTACTATAAGACAAGCTTAATATATACTCTTAGCTTGTTAATTATGGTATTGTTTTCGACGTCTACATACTTTGAAGGATTAATATTCAACCATAATCAACAAGATCATTTCTTGTTGAAGATGGGTGACACCCGAAACCAGTCCGAGACCTACAGCTACAGTGTACGATGTAAGACGGTGTATTATATTTCTAATATTAATAATACTAACCTCTGTGGTAATGACGAAATGTATTTTGAAGGAGTTCAAGTAATGATGCAGGAGCAGTCAGTTTGTCGGTTTAAAGACATAATACAGAGGTTTTATTATAAAAAGTGGAAGTATGCCGCAGAGAGTGTGCGAGTTTCTTTTGAAGCAGAAGATTGCCGGTTCGCAGAGGGCAGGTGGGAGGCAGCTGCTCTGTTCCAGCACGTGGCCTCTATTGTCAGACATTCCTGCTCTGTGCCGGCAGCCTACTACAGCATTTCACCTCTGTAATGCTCCAATAGCGCACCATATCCGGCAAACACTCGCTACCTGCTTCAGAAGTGCTTCGCACCCTTCTAATTCCTCTTTCTAATCCCTTTGCTTTATCTCATACCTATGCTCTCTCACCTTCCCTGAAGCATAATTTTCAAGAAGTATGTAATTATATAAAATACTGGTAAAACTTAAAAATTACGTCTCTAAACAAAAAAAAAGTTTAATATGAAAACTAACAACGCAATTCGAACATTAGTGTTCTTCTTCAGGTTCACATCTGCACTCTTGAGATGTAAACCCGAAGAAGAACACTAAGTGTTTGAAATGCGTTGTTAGTTTTCATATTAAACTTTTTTCTATGTGGAGAAAATTTTTTTTAATTTTTAATTTTTTAATTTAATTTTTTAAAATTTTTTTAAAACTATCCAATAAGATTGTAGGGTAAAAAAGTAATGAAATGGTCTTCACATATAAAAATTTAATCGTATAAACAACGCGTTTCGAACACGAAGTGTTCTTTCTCAGGCATCAACTAAAAAATACAATGACACCAGAGAGTTATCTATAGTACAAAGTAAATATAGTACAAAATAAAAATAAAATAAAATAAGGAAGAGAGACCATGTGGAGACCATTTCATTAGCTTTTTACCCTACAATGAGTAAATACCACGTAATAACAGCACTACGTTAGAACTATCCAATATGAGTAAATACGACACTAAAACACATTGCAGAATTAATGAATATTGGTGTTTATTGTTACAATTAATCATTAGAAAAAATGAGATATTATATTTTTCTTGAAAAAAATTTGAAACTAAACTTTTACATTTTAACCTGTTTGACATCCTGGTGCGATTCATGAAAAACGAAACCCATTTAGTATGCTTGTTGGTTTAGAAATTCCAATATTTGCTTTGTTATTCGTTATTTCATTTATGGGTAAGCTGTGGCTTATTTCAAAGTTAATTCTGCGTTATGAAGCCTTATTTGTTCATCGCTGAAGTTTATCCGAGTAATATGTTTAATGATTTTAACAAGATTAAGTTCTGTACAGTATCAAAGACGTTTGTATAACGCTTTACTTCTGTTATAGAGTGCTGAAAACAAAAAACGGATCACTAGTTAACAAAAAACTACAAACACTAGCAATTAGTGGATAAAAAACATAACCAAAAAGCTAAAATGTAAATTAACGACTGACTGGCAAGATCAATAAACTTAATAAGAGGGTTGATGAAAATGAACACATCCTGAAACTGGTCGACTAGTCTGAAAGGAATACGAGATATGTTGCTTTCTTATTCTAATAACATACAGAAATGTTTTGGTGCTGTCATTGAAACAAAAAGAGTTAAATATTATTGCTTTTATAGAAATTATTTACAAGCTTTGTCTTATCAATATGTTTCACAATAATATTTAGAGTTATGTTAATAGTTATTTATGTATACTACGCGTAGTAATTTTAATAAGATATAGTTTACCAGAATAATGAAGATGCAATGAATTCTATCTTGGGTCATAAATCGTCTTTCTATGGCCCACCGTTTATTTATTACCAGTTATTAGAGGCCACTTATCAACTGGTTTTGGTTAATGGATGTTGGTCGCGGTTCAGTTTCGTAATAAATGTAGTAGAAAAACAGAAGGTATTCAACTGAGAATCTGATTGGTTGAGAGTGTTGATTTCAGTGCTATACACCGCGACAAGAAAGTCATAATAGTGATATCAAAGAGATAGTATTTATTTTTATATTTTATACCGATCCCCTAGCAGAGACGCTTGGAGACCAGTCTCTGTACCAGTGCGCTTGGTTTCCCTCTCTTATCTCTCCTGAAGACGGTTCAACTGAAAATTAGAGACTGTAAGTGTGTGTTTTTAATTTCTCTATGTTTCTTTATGTACATTGATATATATATATATATATATATATAATATATATATATATATATATATATTATAAATATAAAAAAAACAATATAATATATACACATCAAATGACTCACAACGATATCGACAGATCGTCGACAATCGGGAAAACAAGACTAAGATCCTTTCAGTAGCTGAACTAAGCGGTCTTCGCCGAATGTCAAACGAACACGCACGATCTGACACTGAGTTCAGTGTTACAGTGATTCAGTTGTCTTTTTGACTCTGTACGTTAAGACGCTTTACGGTTGAAAGAGTCTTAGTCTTGTTTTCCATTTCTTATTCGTGGTTAGATCATTAGATTGTTATTTCAAGGGATACTTCTATGTGAAACACTATGTAATATGATTAGTCTAAAGTAAATGTCTTATATTAGTTTTTTCCTTCAAGTAGTAAGTGAGTTTAGTTTGACCATCTCTGCAATTTTTTTTCTGAGATGATCATTATATATATATATCAATGGATACTTCCTTTGAGATTGTGGTTCAATCACAAATTACATTCCTGTGTTAGGAAGTGTTGCCTACAGGTTGTTGCTTTCTCATAGTCTATAATAGAACTTCAACGCGCTTCATCAGTATAGCCATAGTAGAAATTATGGCGAGCTATTCTATATATAGGTCTATTTTTAGTAAAATACCCTTGTATTAAATAAAAAATTAATTAGATAATTTAATGATTTTTCTAGAGACTTTATATTGCAAATAATCTGTATAAAGTTTGTCTAAGTTGCTTTATACTTTTTCCACCCTTTCAGTATCTTAATTTGGAGCTATATCATGGTATCTGATTGATTCAAGTGTATTTTTATGTTTTGTTGTGTTGTTGTGTGTGTGTGTGTGTGTGTGTGTGTGTGCCCCCGCAGCTTCGTCTATCCTCCTTCTCTCGATTATGTCTTCACAATAGAACCTATATAACGGTTTTTCCAATCTATAGCCATATGCTAAAATAGGCCAAAGCTAATTTCTTACGGTTACAGAAGCTTTCTTATTTGTTACTGTGAAACAGTTAACAAAATGCTTTAAAAACTAAACAAATTAAAATTAGATAATTTATATTTTTTACTTTAAATTTACTATTCAAATTAATAATTTAAAGTTTGGTTTCTAAATTCCTGCCCTTGGAGATACTTTTTTACCAAAAGCCTGCTTTCAAAGTATCTTTTTCGCAGCTATATGCAATGGTTTGCAGATGATCAAGTGAGAGTCAGATAAATGAATCAATAAGATGAACAAGGTTTGATGAAAGGAAGGTGTATTTTAATCTGGACATTCGTTTTTGCAATTACTTCTGTTTCAAAATAATCAGTTCTTATGTTTTAGCCAGTATTAGAACGTGATTGTACTAAAATTTCTTTTTGAGATAAATCAAGTAACTTTATTATTGCGTTTCTAAACAGTAATATTGTTTTTTTAGTTGACACAACCAAACAATACTCAACACAAAGACAGTGAAAATGTGGGAAGATTACTTATCCGCTTTTAAAATGTGATTTTTTTGAGTTGCAGTTCTAAAAATTAGAAAATATTGCTTCAGTGGTGAGTTTCTAGGTCGTTTTTCTTTCTTTATCTGTATGCATAATTAGATTATTAATTACCCTTGTTCTTAATTAACTTATGCAATCAAAACTTCATAAATCAAAAATAAATGTATCTTTTCATAGCAATGGGTCACATTGTATGTAATATTTACTATCTCTTGCACTGATGCTTTTCTTAAACAATGATTCCTGTCATCTTCATTCTTCTAATGAAGATAAAATGTCTACTGATTTAGTAATCTAGAAACTCTTGTATACAGATGAGAGTATGATTTTGCATGTAAGACAGGATGTTATACAACACCTCACCTGTTGTACAAGTCGGAATCATAAGATAATTGGCCTCCGCAGATGACCTGTTTTGTTTTTGACATTTCAATAAATACAGCAAAGTGTGAATTCATCTCCTATTGCTTTAAGAACCTTACCGTTTACTTTTCTAATAGCTTCTTCAACTAATTTATTTATCTTTAACTTGAATTGATAAAAAAAAATGAAAATAAATATCAGAGGTGTTAACAATCTAAAGCAGGACTTTGAGAATACAGGGTGCGAAAGCCAGTCTTCTGCCTCAATATCTCTTGTACTAAATTAAAAAAAAAGCAGGAATGGTCTGTACTTAAATGAACAGTACGTACACTTAATTTACGTACTTAATTACGTACGTAATTTAGTTTTCATCCCATAAAATGTGGTTTAGATTTTCCTTATTAATTCCTTTAAGAATTATAATTTTTGTTTGTCTGTTCTTCTAATGATAACAAGTTAGTTGTTTTTTTATACGTTTGGTGCCATGAGTCTAAAATACTGATAAAATATTAAAAATACAATTTAACTAATTCTAACGTAGTGCAATCACTTATTATGTGGTATTTACTCATTGTAGGGTAAAAAGCTAATGAAATGGTCTCCGTATATAAAAATTTAATGGTATAAACAACGCGGTTCGAACACGTAGTGTTTTTCCTCAGGCATTAACTAAGGGTGCCTGTCAATTAAAGGGTGGTTAACTACCACCGACACTTACCCTTAGTTAATGCCCGAGGAAGAACACTACGTGTGTGAAACGCGTTGTTTATACCATTAAATTTTTTTATATGTGGAGACCATTTCATTAACTTTTTACCCTACAATTTAACTAATACTATATTTTTAAATACAGACTAAATTATTATTATATTATTGTTTTAGAGCTGTAATAAAGAGTATAGTTTATAACTTCAAGTGCACGTACTGTTCATTTAAGTACAGACCATTCGAGATTTTTGAATTTAGTACAAGAGATATTGAGGCAGAAGACTGGCTTTCACACCGTGTATTCTTAAAGTCCTGTTTTAGTTAGTTAACACCTCTGATATTTGCTTTCATCTTTTGTATCTAGACTAAAGGACGTGATGGCACAATAGAAGTGACTTTTATTCGGCAGGTTCAGGTCAGAGGTGGAGGAAAGCCATTGAAGAGGGGATTCAATTCCCCTAATAACTGCTAGCTGGTTTTGCTTTTATGATACCAGCTTGTTTACCTCTTTCTAGTTATTTTAATGGACAGTATGTCTCTTCCGACGATGCTCTTGTCAGGTAGAACTTCCTTTGTTATTGTCTGTCTATCTTCCTTCAGTCGTATACAATTCTTTGGTCTTGTTCCACTTTTATAATAAAACTGATTAGATTAAATGGATTTATCCATCATGTGTACATTATTTTTTAAATTCTGTATTAAATAATAAATAAGTTTATATTTTACAGCACTATAATAACAAAACTATAAAGTGTTCAAATACGACTACAGCAACTCAATTAATTGTGTGTTGTAGGGGTCAATGACCGACGATTCTCTCCGTGCACTATAGCGCGTTGTAATTAGCAGGTCCAGGTCACGTACCTACTACTGCTGAGTTATAATACTGCTGGGTTTGTGAAATCAATAAGTAAATGTTGATTGATTGATTGATTGATCGACATATCAATATATACGCTTATTTTTGTATATCACACCACTGATGCATATAATATCATTAGTGTAACTACAGCAGTAATAACATTTTTGAAAAACGAAAGTATAGTTCTCGTGTTACTAAATAATCTCTTACAGGGGAACATGGCTTTTCTTCCAATAGTCAGTGGATCTCATACATAGTTTATCTGACCTATTTCTACGTTGAAAATTCAATACAAAGTTTCCCCATTTATAACTTTAAAATATCCTATTTTGCCTGAAAAATGTCAGTTAGATAATTTTTAACTTAACATGTAGGATAATTTCATTAATTAATTTTCAAAGAACGTTTTCAATTTTGAATTACATTATACATGTTTGATCTTTTATAAAATTATTTCAGTGGATTTTTAAAATTTTTGTTCTACATAAGTCATATAAGTAAAAGTGAACAAACACGAAAAGTTTAGCAAGTAAACAATTAGTCTAGAATCATTAATTATTGATAAAGTTACAAAGTTATTATAGCTTTATTGATCTTTCCCATAATATAAATTTCATGTAATTGTTTTTATAAATTGTTAATTAACTAACTATTCAAGTCATTACAACAACTGCCAACAGTAGTTACCAACTACTACTCAGTGTTACCAACTACCTATCACTGTTAGCAACTACAATTCAGTGTTGCCAACTATTAACCAATTAAATATGGAGTGCCCTAAACTCAATTCAATTATAAATAAACATATTATCAAACTTTTTGGGTATATAATATATATTGTCCAAATTAGGTATAATATAAATGTCTAATTGGGAGATGTTTATTAGTCTTTCATTCCTTGAGGTTTTTTTACAATTTGTTAATAGTTTTTACTTAAATATTTTCACTTATATATTATTTATTTTACTTCTATTTCATTACCTATCCTTGTCTCCCCTTCCTCCATAAGTTGGTTAAACTGTGCGTTCTTTTTGAGAATATAGTTTATATAATATATAATATACATATATATTTTATATTGTATATATATATCAGCTCAAAATCGAAGAAAAGCAACACACAGAGAAAGAGACACACTTACAAACTCAAATTTTCGGATGATCCGTCTTCAGGAGAACATAGAATGAGCGATTAAGCACACCGGAAAACACAACGGCAGGAAACCGTCCCAGCCTTGTCGCCCATTCTATTTTCTCCTGAATTTTTTGGATCGAATTTTTCGAATTTTGAGTGAAAATATGTATATATATATATATATATACACTTTAACACAGAGAAAAGAAAACTGAAAGACACTACAGAACTCACTTCGATATTTCGACATCCGTCGTCATCGGGAAGAAGTGGCAAAGTACTCGCGTTGAGAAGCAAACTGCTACTGGCCTCCAAAGTAACTCATAATTTATAAATGAGACTTGTGCCACCTTGTGCCACCAATATGACACATATGACACTGAAGAGGAATTAGTCAAAGATAATTTAATAAAGAGGATCTGCTGCCTGTTTATACCAATATATATTTATATATTTATAATATATATATATAATATTAAATAATATATATATATATGACAAACCACAATAAGAAATGGGAAAACAAGACTAAGATCTTTCAACCGTAACAAGCGGTCTTCGTCAGAGTCAAAAACCCAACTGAGGTTTTTGACTCTGACGAAGACCGCTTGTTACGGTTGAAAGATCTTAGTCTTGTTTTCCCATTTCTTATTGTGGTTTGATCATTGAATGTTATTTCACGTGATTATGTGAAATCATTATATATATTAAATATATTATATAATATATAAACAACTTTTAGAGTCGTTATCAGCCTTTAGAGCGATTCACATCTATCTTCCTGATGACTAGATCATAAAAATATAGTACTGAATTTGAGTGTATTGTATATATGATCACTCAAGACTATGGGACGGAACTCCTACTCATGTGGCTGAAATGAACAGCCTAACATTCTAGGTTTCTGAGATGACCATTACTATGATGTTATACTATACTAATTTTGTGTCATAATTATTATATACTACAATTTAATTGTTGTGTGACTACCAAACTATTCAGTAAGAAGGTGAGAATGTCGCAATTTGTATTAGGTGACTAATCTTTTATCAAACCTTTAAAATATCTTTTGTATGTTCTACCATTTAAAAGGGTAAAACAATATTATTTATGAATTCGTTTGATTTAGTTTTTAATTGTATGTCGTGAGCGGCGTCCTTTGTCCTTTGCATCAAGGGCAAGTGGTCAGAAAAGATATGAGAGAGTGATAGTATTACTGTATAGGAGATAGAGATGCCGGGAGATAAGAAGAGCCGTCCGTGCCATCTTAACTGTACAGGCTACCTCTCTTCCTTACGTACCATTCCCTATAAAAATTACCTTATCCCCCTATATCATGCATTATTAATGAACCACTCCCGAGAAACATCGCTCGATTTATACTCTCCAATATTAAAGAGCAAGGAGAATTTATTCAGCGATAAAATATGACACTGAAGAGGAATTAGTCAAAGATAATTGTTCTTTTGTGATGTACTACCTTTGAAACAAGATTCCTTGTCGTGGGCGATATTCTACTAAGTCTCCCAGTATTCAAATGCTTCTTCATCCCAGATTTGACGCATTCAAGATTACTGAATACAACTTTACTCGATTTCATCACGGGCTTATTTTATATATTACCCTGTTTCAAATCATTTCTCAACAACCCTTCTCTGGACACTATACTAAAACGTTTTTGTTAAAATAATGTTTTTTAAAGACTTCTTGTCAATTTTACTTGCCTTTTAGTTACCGAGAATATTTTTTTTATTTCCTTTACTCCCACGCATCTCTTCAAACGTACATTTAACTATTTTAGTTTTATCTTTAGGTATTTATATATATATATATACCATGATAAACGAAAAACCGTCCGGCAGGACAGATAACAATTAAAATAAGCAGTGACACATAAACTGAAA